>ML780007.1:413379-430471 GCA_009831015.1 Picea engelmannii
GTTTGACTTGGCTGAGTTGATGGTTCGCTGTAGCATTGTCTTAAGCGTTTTGTTAACAGCTTCCACTTTCCCATTGGCTTGGGGATAATAGGGTGATGAGTGTTCCTGCCGTAACCCAAGATTTGACGTTAACTCGGTCATCAATTGATTCTGAAAGTGACTGCCATGGTCAGTGACAATCTCTCTCGGGACTCCGAACCGTGCTATAATCTGGTTAAATAAGAAGAGAGCTGCAGTCTCTCCATCATCTTTGAACATCGGCATGGATTCGACCCACTTAGTAAAGTAGTCGACAGCCACAATGATATAGCGGTGCCCCCGTGCTGACGGGGGGTTGCAAGTAGTGTAATAAATCCCCCACTTGGTGAAGGGACCGACGGTGATAACAGGAAACATAGGAGCTGGATGTGCCCTCATCTTCCGTGAGAAGATTTGGCACGGATGGCACTTTTTGACTGACTCGATACAGTATTTAATAAGCATGGGCCAAAAGTAACCTTCTCGTAAAATTTTTTGGGCTGTTGCCAACCCGGATAAATGACCGCCACAAGCTCCTGTATGACAATCATTGAGCACTATGACGGCCTCTTCATGAGTGAGGCATCGACGCAAAACACAATCTACACCTCTCCGATACAAAGTATCATTGAGTATTAGATAGTTCTTGGCCTGATGGCGTATCCGCCGACGCTCATCACGAGAAGCAGAGTTAGGACACTTCAAAGTCTGGAGATAGATCAGTATATCTCCATACTAGGGATCAGATGATTCAATCAAAAATATATCACCCCGGATAGGCGATTCCTCAGGCACAACGTCACCTGACTCAACCGGAAGTTCCGAGATAAGTTCCGCGAAGACCAGTGACTTTTTGGACTTCGCTGAAACGAAATCCAAGTCAAACTCTTGGAGGATGACCATCCATCTGCTGATTTTTCCGCCGATGACTCGTCGCGTCAACATGTACTGAAATGGATTCACGACGACAATGACAGTGGTCTTACGAAACAGAACATAGTGACGAAACCGTTGGACAACATGAACAGCTGCCAACGCAAGTTTTTCGAGATGTGTATAATTAAGTTCCGGTCCTACGAGGCCTCGACTCAGGTAATAGATCACGTACTCAGAGAACGAATCATCTTCCTGAACTAAAACCATGCCTATGGTTGACTCTGCGGCAACCAGATATAATAGGAAATCCTTGTTATAATTTGGTGGTCGTAGTAGAGGTGCGGTTGTAAGGGCGTGTTTCAATGCGTCGAAAGAGCGCTGTGCGACTTTGTCCCAGAGAAAAGGAACGTATTTCTTCAGTAAACGCATGAAGCCCTTGGTGATTTCGGCATAGTTGGCGATGAAGCGTCGTAAGAAGTTCGCCTTGCCTTGAAGACTTTGAAGTTGTAAAATTGTGCGTGGGGGGGGCAACTGTACTATTGCCTCCACCTTAAGAGGATCAACCATGATCCCCGTTGTTGAAACTATGAAACCTAACAAACATCCTGACGTGACGCAAAAGCTGCACTTGTTGGGATTCAAGCGAATCTGGAAGTAGCGGCAACGTTCAAAGATGAGTCTGAGGTGTGTAGGATGATCCTTTCGCTTGCGAGAGTGTGATGCTAAGTCATCTAGATAGGCCTCGACTATATGTTTGAGGTCATGAAATGCAAAATACATGGCCCGCTGGAACGTAGCTCCAGCGTTCTTGAGACCAAAAGGCATTTTCCGATAGGCGAATGTACCCCACGGACAAATGAATGCCGTTTTGTGTTGGTCCTCGGGTTTGATTTGGATTTGGTTATAACCCGAGAAACCATCCATGAATGAAAAGCCTTCACAACCGGCGCACTCATCAATGATCTGGTCGATGAATGGGGTTGGATAATTATCTTTCAGACATGCCTTATTCAAATCACGGAAATCGGTACAGACACGAATCGTGCCTTGTTTTTTATCGACTGGCACGGGATTTGACACCCATTCAGTCAAGTGGATAGGGTATATGAACCCTGCCTTAAGCGATTTCTCAATTTCAGCTTTGATAGCTGCTGCCTTCCTTGGATTAACTGGACGAAGTTTCTGTCGAACAGGTTTTGCGTCCGGATACGTAATGATCTCATGTTCAACAATTTTCGGATCGATGCCTGGCATTTCCTCATAAGACCAGGCAAAAACGTTGCGGAATTCTTTGAAAAGATCCGTGTAAATCTGAATCTCTTCGAGGGAGAAATCCGCTCCGACGAAGACATTCTCCACGACGCCGGGGGTTCGGGAGATATTGATAGGCATCATTTCAACGATAGTCGCCATATTGCCCTCGACATAAATATCCTGTGTAGCTAAGAGGTTAATGGGACAAGGTTGATCTCCCGTCATGGTGATAGTGAATTCTCCTGCCTCGATTCGGTGTAACTCTGGGAGGAAGTATGATCTATGATGAAGACTGTCCCAAGGTTTGTCCAGACCAGTCATCGCTTCGATGATGGCTTCGTCAGAAGGCAAGACTAAGTCTAACGAATCGGTGTTGACAAGAGAATCCTGAGCCCAGATAGGCTCAAGGAGTGGATCCAACTCGGGTGTTGGAATCAGATCAGGAGTAGCTGAAGCTTGCTGAACCAAAGAGTACGCTACTTCAGCGGCCGACAAGGGCGTAGACATGCCTGCATGCCCTATCGCATCCATCGTGTCAGATGGGGAAGGAAGAGTCCACGGATCTTGAAAGTAAGTCGTGCGGAACGACGAAACATGGAAAATCTCAGCCTTGTGGTGAGTTGATAGAAACTTGGCATCGCCTTGAGGAGGTGGGTAATCGAAGGTACCCATCAAAGATGGGAACAAACCAACTCCTATGTTGACGACGCCGGCTTGAGGATTATCTACCATGGGAACCGTGGATGCCCCCAAGGTTGGGTCAGGTTGAGAGAAGGATAGTTGATCAATAGTCACTATCCGGCCTTCATGTGGAAACAATAGGACTCGGAAGACTGTCGCGACCACTTCCTGCATTGCATAAGTCCAACTACGACCCAACAAGAGATTGTAATTGATGGGGGCATCGACTACCTCTACTTCGACGCACACAGTCTTGCCTCATAACTGCACAGGGAAAGAAGGGATGATGCCATGCGGTCGGAAAGAACGACCATCGAACGCAGTGAGGAGAGTAGGTGACGGAGACAACTCAGGTTGACCGATGGCTTTCCAGCATGCTAACGATATAATGCAAGTCGAAGCGCCCTCGTCTACCACTGTGCGAAAGATATTTCGTGTAAAGGTTTTCGTGGGATGAGCCACTACGATATGAAACGCGACGTGGTAAGGCAAACGAGGTTTCAAGTCAGTCGTATCTAACATGATCGTTCCTGGGTTACAAGTCTCAGTAGAGCCTAAAGCAGTCAACAAGGCTTTTCTCTGAGCAGGGCAACTTTGGAGGACTTCCAAAGCAGACATAGCACAAGGGGTTTGCGATAAATCTTCCACCACAGAGTAGTTCTGGGCGGCCCTTGCGTTTGGATTGTGAGAAGCGCGCTTGAATGCACATTTTGGAATGCGTGTCATCGTTTCACCCAACGTCTTCTCGATCTGTAGAGGAAGAGATGGGATCTCGGCTTCTTTGCCCTTATCAGAGGCACTTGGTTTGCTATAGTCGTGAGCTCTAGTTGTAATGAAAGCGTCACTTTTCATCATATATGCGTTTGCGGAAGATGAACCGTTTGGGGGAGGGAAGTTTTCATGGCTGCCCCCCTCCGTACTTGCAGACGCTTGAGTTAAATTTTGCACATGCTGAAATGGGTTAGTCAACATGGCTTGCTGTTACTGTGTGACAAACTTCTGGGCCTCTACAAGTCGAGGGCATAAATGGGTTGGGTGGTCTTCTGCACATAGGTTGCATGGATACCTCGCCCTCTTCTTTTCCATGGTGCCCTTGCCAGCATTATCGTTTGGTTTCTTATCCCCCTTACTCTTCTTGCGTTGTTTCTTCTTCCCTTCGGGCTACTGGTTGGCCTTGGGGTTAGTCGTCTGTACGGAATGTACTTCTGACGTTTGAGTAGGAGGAGCAGCCAAAGCAGTAGTCTGGCTGGCTGCTGAGTGTTTTATAGATAACTACTGCAATTGTTTATTCAATTGCTCAGCGGGCTTAGTGTGTGTCGAACCAATGATACCGTCGGCATGTGGTCCGACTCTCTGTCTGGTTTTCTCCAGGATTGACCGTGGCGCATCTGGTAAGATGGTGTATAACAAACCAGACTGAGAATAGATAAGCTCAAACTATTGAGCCCTCATGATGGCGTCTTCTTCAGAGAAAACTCCAGACGTTACGACGTCTTTGGACAACTGTGGGACCAAGGACTTAATGAACCATTCCAACAGGAATGCTGGTGGAACTGGTACTTTGATAAGACTCTTTCGGCGTCACCACTCTCGAATATGATCCGAGATATGGTCCACTGTCATCTGCTCAAAATTGGCTAGCAATTCTGTGCCAGCGTCGTATCTTACAGGTAACTGGAAATGGTTAAGGAAGACCATCGCCAGTTCGCCAAAAGTAGAATATCGTGAACGATCAAGCTCTATGTACCATTTCGCGGCACTCCCAATGAGAGTGCGTTGAAACAATCGCAACTGGACGGAGTCATCTTTCAGTGAATTGGATGAACACCAAAGATGAAAAGTGGTGACGCGATCACCTGGATCTTCATTAGGCTTGGCTTCGAACTTTGGGATGTTCGAAGGCAACTTCGTTGGCATAGGAGGCCAACGCAGATCATGACAGATGGGATCATTCAACAATCATGTTAAATCTGACAAGTGTAGCGTTGCCAAGAAAGGTAGTTTAGGTTGCTGCTGATAGCTGGGATAAAAGGGTCCTGGGGTTTGACTGGCACCAGGTTGCCAGGAAAAGTTTGGTTGCTGGCTCGGGTTTTGGTAGAAACCATTGCCTTGACCAGCTTAAGGGTTTTGCATTTGAGGAGAAATCGTTTGCTGATTGCCCATGAAGGACATAGGATGTTGGGCGTTCATCGTATTTGAGGGACTTTGGGAAGGATTCCCCCATGCCAGTCTTGTGGGGAGAGGCATAGAGGCCTGTCCGGGGTTCCATTGGCCGTGGAAATAATTTCCCTAGAACAACATTCCAGATGAAGGAACGGATCCTTGTCTTGAATTCCAAGGTCCCGGTATATGTGCCCCCAGGGCAGGAATAGTACCCTGTGCCGGTGTAGACTGTCCAAAAATGGGTGTGCCCCCTGATGGGAAAGCAACGGATGTGAAGGTGTTATTACCCAACGTCCCGTTCCAAACAAACAGTGATGAACCTACCTGCAGAGTTTGCGCAGGCATTCCTTGACTCCCGGCTCCCAAAGGACTTGTGTGTGTAGGCTGCCCGACGGACTACTGATGCGGACCACCGAGCGAAGGGGACGAAGGAGGGATGTGACCTCCAGCGTAAGGAAACGCGTTGAAAGGGACATGAGTGCCCCCAGGTTGACCTTGCAGAGAAGCGTTTGAGCTTCCTGCCCCCAGACCCAAAGTCTGTGAAACGAAAGAAGTGAGTGCAGGAAAAGTACCTGAACTAGGCATATCGTATAAAAACGGAGCGCCTATCGCACTAGGTGTGTAAGGTTGCGTGGCCGCCGCGATAGATGAGAACGGTCCACTGTGCGACGTAGTTACGGCCGAGACCATGGTGGCCCGCACCATCGACAGAGGCAAGTTAGGAGAGGCTTCTCCCGTGGTAGTAACAGTGATAGGAATGGAATAATTCCCAGAGGAAGTGATTTGTTCCATGACTGGGTTAGGCACTGATAGGCTTTCGTAAAAGTGAATTGGCATAATAATGTCCGGCCCAAAATCAGCGTTTGAGGTTTCAACTGATCCAAGTTTGGCGGCTGATCCCTCCGGGGGATGTTCGGGCTCAAAAGCCATAGTTGCTTCAAAGGACCCTTGATGGTCCAACTTCCGCCTCAAAGGTGGCGGGGGTGGCTCCAGTATAACCGGCGGCAGGCCCAGAAGCCTTCGTGACCGACGGAGCTCTGAATCCTCCATTGTGTGAGAAGATTCACGACACGCTAAGGTATTCTTCATGAACAAACAGTAACACGCACTATAATAAAGCCCCTAGAAGATAAATCAAGCAAGCACTATATTAGTAGGAAGAACAGTTACAACAACCAACACTAGAGTACCTTACTGGTGCAAGTGCAACTCGAATACGGAAGCACCCTCCGGGTCTACTCTGCAAAGCGTTGGTCCGATGTCCGTCCTAGGTACCGTGGTATACCCCCGCAGTCACCTGTGTATGTCCCTAGAAAAGATTGGCAACTAGTTTGCCAGCGCGTGAACAACTATCAGGCGGGTACAGTCGGCAGTCGGGTAGACCACAATGAGCAGGGTATCAAGCCTGAAACCTGTCAAGGGTATCGAGAGCAAGTGTTCCAGAATATGACTGAGGACCTCGAACGGATTCGAGACCCACGAAGCTCCGTGGCAAATGATAACGACGGAATCCCTTAACAGATCCTCTATATGTGTTCTCCTCAACGCTCGGTCCAGCTTTGGAGGGGTTATCTCCGCTACCTTTCCTTATGCGACCTCGTGTTTAGCCCTTGTGTTAGAGGGGGGTCCTGAATAACTTTCCGTAACTGGACTTCTACACTCCCTAATTGACAGATTCCAATGTTTAGTTTGGGTGGCCTTGGAGAATTTACTCTCCAACCTATTCCAAGGCCCTATTCCTGAGCTAGTGGATGCACCCTATAAACATAAAAGTCTACTTGTTTTTATTTAGCGTTGCTTTTAATGGGCTTTGTTAAGTCTCAAGGTGCAGAAGTGAAACTGATGATGTGTAAAAGGACTCAAAGGAAAAATGAACAAAAATGCTTGGAAACAAAAACTTTTGATAAAATGCAAAACCAACAACTTTTCAACAAGAAAGACTTCTTTTTCTGAAATTACTAAGATTTTATGCAGTAAATATGAAGGATTTTCACTCAGATTTGCGAACTACTTATACTAGACATGCACTACAAAAACTTAAGCAACAAGACTTCTTTCCAAGCTACCGATGCAACAACATAATCCTCAATCCAAGAAGAAGATGAAACAAGGAATTGCTTTTTATTTATTTATTGCAAAATAACGCAACTAGGAAAAATGATGACAAGATAAAAACCAAGAGAATGAAAAGAAAACTCTGGCTTAAAGCGCAGACCGCAAACAAAATCAGAGCACAAAGATGCTAAAACACAATCAAGACCACACCGATTCGAACACTTTCCTAAAAACCATGAAATAATTTTTTTTTTTCTTTTGTCTTTTCTATCAAAAATCAAATAACAAGCACAAGCTAAGGGAGAAATGCCCTAACCTGCTGACTGTGCAGCCTCAGACTCTAAACCTCTGAGAGGATCTCTTCTCACCCAGGAGGGGATGACTGCCCCACCCAAGCTGAAAAGATACCTAATAGACCCGCGACTGTCACCAAGACAACACGCGTGTAACCGCGTGCTGTTCCACTACAGTGCGCGGGTACCCGCGGGCTAAACCTAAGCAGGCCGCGGGTATGTCTAAAAACTAAGATAAAATTACACACAGACAGTCTAGTCCTGAAAAAGGCTTCTGGTACTGACAACAAGAGTCTCTGACAGGATGAGATGCTATCACTTTAATAGAAAAAACAAATTTGCCAAAAAAGACAAACCAATGTAAAGAAACACACAACAAGACAGACTGAAGCACAAGACAATAAACCAATTCAGACCCAGACAGGATCCAGAAAGCCCCCTGAGAAGATAAACTTCTGACAGGGGAAGAGGGGACTGCCTCTTAACTTCCTGGACTCTACACGCTACTGAAACTACTACAAAACGCGTTCACACGCGCGCTGTAGAAGGCTAGGGCACGGGTCACCCGTGGGCAGGACTTCTGCAGGCCGCGGGTACCTCTGTATGTCCCGAAAAGAAATGTCGAGCGTCAATCAAGGAAAACTGGTATTGATAACCAGGTTCCCTGCTAGCTTTCGACTTAACAGAAAACAAAAAACAACAAAGAAACAAAAACTTAATTCTTTGAACTACCAAAAAATCTTTAACCAAATCCGGAAACCCTAAGAGTAAGATATCCCCAGTGGAGTTGCCAATTCTGTTGTGGGGTATTCTACCCTACGGACTAGAAAGCTAGGGTTTTAAACTTGCATGCAAATCATGACCCTTCATAAGCTACTTTTAACCTCCTACCCAAATCTGAAACCCCTTTTCTCAGGCAAACATGAGAAGAATCAACTAACCTTTTTATCGACGGTTGAAGTAGATCCTCCATTGAGCTTTTATCCCCTTGCTGCTGCTGCTCCTTCCAAAAATCTTTCCTGCAATCAAGACAAAACTACGCATGCATGCTACTGATCTACTAGAGGGTTAGAGATTAAACACAAATCAAATAACATAGATAAGACTCATGTATTCGGGACGGGAAAAGTATCTTTTTCATTAATCTCAATATGAACCAACTTACAATGATTTTGAGACTGGCCACCGTTCCTCGATCCTGATCCTGGGCTCTTCCTCCTCTTTGTCCTCCAACTTCTGTTGCTTGAATTTCTCCTAAAGCTTGAGGTAGGGCTAAAGGGTTGGGACAAAATGGACTTGGCAATTTGGCAGAGTTTCTTTGCTATGATTTTTCCTCCTTTGAATAGTACCCCTACCCCTCCTTTTATAGGCTAGAAGGAGCTAGGGTTTTAGGCGAACTCTCGGCCATGCATGGTGAAGAGTTCCAGTTAACTGACAAAAAGCCTCGTGTCCCGGCGGAAACTTTCCTGATTTTTTGCTTTGTTAGGTACCCACGGGCTATAGTGGGTTAGCCCGCGGATACCCGCGTGCAGTAGAAGGTTAGAAAGCGATCCCCCGTGCCCAGTGAGAGGTTAGGGCGCAGATTTCTTGTTTTAAGTGGTTTTTCAAGGTTTTATTCAGCATGGCTTTGGCTAGGAAGAGGCATGAGGTGGCCTGATGCTAGGTAAGCCTGTGTGGTGCACTTTAGGGTTATAACACTCACTCAGAAAACTGGGATGGAACAACAAGGACATGCGAGGTATTGATCTAACTTAAGCTAGTAAATTTGCATAGTGGTGAGTAAGAGAAAGAAAATAAAGGAGAAAACTCTCAGATATGAGATCCTCTCAGACCAAAGAAACTTCAAAGTAAACCTCAAACGTTGCAGAACTAATACAATCAAACATGCATTGTATAGTTACAACAACACCCAACTGGATCATCCATACCCAGGCTTCAGATTTAGAGGAAAAAGGAAAGGAGGAGACTGGCTTCCACTAAACAAGAAATCTCAAAATATCGTTCTATAACTAGAGAACTAGAGGCTTTGTTAAAGCTTTACAGTTGGGAGCTTTTCTCTACCATCGATCCTTACAAAAATACAAAAACTGAGTATATATACTCAGAGCAATTCGCTCTCTTGGCAGCAAGAAGGTAGATGAGACATTAAAGTCTAAATTAGCATGCACAGGTTCTTCTGATTAGTCGAGGACATCGGATCGGCATGGATATCTTAGGAAAAATTGCACACAAGACGATCTTGGGCAGACTGCCTGCCAGAACCTCCATGCCCTGCATTCATGGCTTGAGCTGAGGTCTCAACCACCTGCTCAATATTCATTAACTGCTTTTTCCATGGAGGGTGGCCGAGATTGACAACATAAAGGAGTGACCCCTTTTTCCTTTGAAGTCCCGGTAGTTGAAATGTCGAAATGGCTCCCGGGCACTTTTTCATTTCGCGTTTTGGGTTTCGGGGATTCTCGACGCAGTGGAGGAGCGACTCCCTTGTCTCTTGAACTCCTGGTAGTCGAAATGTCAAAATGCCTCCTGAGCACTTTTTCATTTCACGTTTTGGGTTTCAGGGATTCCCGATGCAGTGGAGGAGTGACCCCTTTGTCCTTTGAAGTCCCAGTAGCTGAAATGCCGAAATGGCTCTCGGGCACTTTTTCATTTCGCGTTTCAGGTTTTGGGGATTGCTGATGTAGTGGAGGAGTGACCCCTTTGTCCTTTGAAGTCCCGGTAGCCGAAATGCCTCCCGGGCACTTTTTCATTTTGCGTTTCAAGTTTCAGGGATTCCCGACGCAGTGGATGAGTGACCCCTTTGTCCTTTGAAGTCCCTGTAGCTGAAATGTCGAAATGGCTCCCGGGCACTTTTTCATTTTGTGTTTCGGGTTTCAGGGATTCCCAATGCAGTGGAGGAGCAGCTACCTTGTCTCTTGAACTCCCGGTAGCTGGAATGCCGAAATGGATAATCACTTCACGACTTTGGCCATAGGAGATGAGCCCATGCGCTAAACCTTGTGCAATTCCATGACTCAAGCTTACCCGATGACCATTGATCTGCTCCATCTGTGGATCCTCGTCGTTGAAAAAAAAATGCCCACTCACTTGATTTTAAGCCCAAAATGGACTTCTTCTGTGCGCTACGCTCGATGCTCATGACTTGCAAGAATTGGCACTAACACCATGCATGAGTGACTTCCACTAGTCTAATTGTTACACATGAAATTTACACACCTAGGTACCTCGCCCTAAGTATCGTAAGTGTCATATAAGTGTCTCATACACCTTGACACCATGGAATAACCTATGTCACAATCCCTAGTCAATGTGGAGGAGGGATATATCACATGAAGGACAAAATACCAAGTGCACATGAATTATTATTAATATTCATGAAAAAGAAATTAATTAAGTGTGAGAATCCACCTCACATTTGGTTTCCTATTTTTTAGAGAAGGTGGAGGAACTCATGAATGGTTGAAATATTTCCTCCTTAAAATCCTTGAGAGATATTTCCTCCCTAAAATCCTTAAGAGATATTTTCTCCCTAAATATCTTTCAGATCCCTTTTTAGTGGATATGATGAGTGATCCTCTCCATGGTGGTTAAGCCTCCAAATCCTATATAATGAGGGCTTTCCATGGAGATGGAAAAAGGAAAATTTGAGGTATCCAACCTATGGTCTTGGGAGAAATATTTAGGATATCAAACCTATAATTTTGGAAGATTTGTGCAAGGGTTGGACGAAGAGGACTTGGAGAGGTTGTTGCGACATCATCTATAGTTTGTAAGTATCTCTTTTGAGTTCTCACTAATATATGCTTGGCCTATTCCCTTCTAATCTGTGTATCTTTACATATGTTGTCTATTAGAGATGGATTTGATTAGAATAATATTATAGAGTAGATTAGTAGTTCTTTGTCTTCTTCTTTTCCATTGTATTGCATGTGTTGAACGGTGCCAATGAGCTCGGGGATCAAGCTCAAATTGGAGCAACGAGGAAAAACACTGGAATAAGGTGAATCACACTTTCTTCCTTCTCCTTCTCTTCCTAATTAGGTAATTAGATTCAAAGGGATATTAGTGTCCAATGGTATCATCTTTATGTCTTGGTATAGGGGTCTATAATCCAGGGGGATATTCACCTGTATGCAGGGGGATTTTCCTATAACAGTTAGATCATAGGATGAGGAGCCAAGTGTGATCTAGTCTGCCTCACAGAGGTTCTTTAACCTAATCATTATTGTATGATTGAAGATGTAATGCGCACAATGAAAAATTTTGCAGCAGACTAAATGAAAGAGAAGAGAAGCCAAATATTTGTGGACGTAGCCCCAGGAGGGGGTGAACCAAGGTAAAACATGTGTTCTTTGTGATGTTTCTTGAATTCTTTACTTTATTTTAATGGCTAGCTTATGAATGAATGATTAACTAGATAAATTAGTATGCATGCATGAGGCTAAAGATGAATGAATCTTAGGAATAACTGAATCAATAACAAGTTTAACACATAAAGAAAGATAGAATACACTCCCAAATCCCCACTCATTCCTAGACTGCAAACACATGAGTATTGCAATCACCCATAAATCTATCTTGGGTGAGACTATGTGGTGCACTCTATACACAACATTTCCTTCTCATTTACCAGAAGGGTTGATAGTTTTAAAGGGTTTTGCTGAAAACCTGTTGGGATCCGAACCTTGGTCAGCCCAAGAAGTGATAATTTAAGCCAACAAGAATCAACTACATCCCTATTTATGAAGGTGACGAAGATCCCAAACAACATTCATTCGTTTGTGAGAAAGTCTAGGATGTTGCAGATATAGTCGAAGAAGAAAATAAAATTTCTCAATTTGGAGCCACGCTTTGATCTAGATCTCTTACCTAGTTTATGAATTTCATCGACAATCAAGCACATACAAAAAATTAAATAAAGCAGAATTTCCTCTCATTTTTTAAGACACAGGATGTAAGCCATTTGGTAGCGCAAAAACTGAAGGAAATCAAATAGATTCCAAGTGAAATTGTTTGAGGATACAAAAAAAGATTCAAGGGTTTACTGAGTGAAATATTGTTGGAGATATTACACACACCTAGGATATTTTTCCTTATTTTCCTATGTTTAATAGTCATTATCGAGGGTATCCTACTTTTTAGGAACCTCTCCTACATTCTAGGAGAATATTATCTTCAGTTTAGAGTCAGTTACACTTAGACTAGTGGAAGTCACGCATACATGGAAAATTTGGTTTTATCACTAGTTGTTGCATGTGTTTCTCTCACTTCCACATGTGTGACTTAGTTAACTAAAGACTAAATGACTAGTTAAGTAGGACTAGGTGGCCATTAACTCTGGTAACTGCCTGTGTGTGTCCAGATCTCTCTAGACCACTACTATGGTGCATTGGCTTCTCTTCCAGTGCGCATTAATTGAGTTATATCGAGTATATAATGTGTAAATTATCATTCATTCATTTGGTTAATAGAATTCTTCCATTATTTCTCTCTTGTTTCTCTCTTTTATTGCTTTTGCAATATGTGTGTTCTATCTTTTGATAGCTATATATTTTTGTGCATGTTCAACACATTTTACATGGTATCATAGCCCACAAGGTGCTAGGAAAAAGGTGCACCAACACTTTTATTTGCATGTACAAAAGACTGAAAACAACACGAAGAATGGAGTTTCCAATGGAAGTTATTCTCACACCATACAACTTATTTGCATGGAAGCAGAAGATGGAGATATTACTTCGTGGTAGAGGATTGTATAGGGTAACCTTGGGCACAGAAGTATAACCTACTTCTGCCATAGAAAAATCCAAATACCTCAATTGGATGGATGAGGCTTACGAAACCCTCTACATGTACATTTCCTCTGAGTTGCTTTTCCACATCTCTTCTTGTGCAACTCCCAATGAATTACAGACCACCATGGAAGGAATATTTGGAAAAAAAGATGAGATGAAAGGCCACATGCTTGAGGTGGAACTACTCACTTTGGATCCAAAAAGCTTCAACAATATACATGATTTATTTACAAGATACAAGGACTTGTTGTTGCGACTCAAGGGTTGTGGGGTTGATAAATATAAGGAGGAAAAATGAATGGTTCTTTCCATTCTGTCCAAACTTGGTCTGGAATACTCATTTTTTGTCTCCATATTCCATTTAGTGAGGGTCACCTTTAGAAAGAACTGGACCATGTCCACTCTCGATGTCTTTATTGAGTCTCTAATTCCGGAGCAAGATAAACTTATTAGTATGGGAAAAAACAAAGGCCCCAAATCTCATGCACTTGTTGTGCATGATGACAACCAAAATCAGAAATATAAATCCAAAGACAAAGGAAAGTCACATGCAAACCAAAATAAGGAAGGGTACACCAAACCCTTCAACGATTCCTCCATATCCAAAAGTGGAGAAGGAAAGAAAGGGGAGAACTTACTATCATCAAGGATTCCATACATAATCCTCATGCATCAAGAAGCAAATATATCAAATGAAACTTCAAAAACACAACCTTGGGGATCACATTCCCAAGGGTTCCAAGAAGAAGATTGAAGATCATGCTCCCAGGAAAGGTAATTCTAGCCATGATTTGATTGCCATTAATTCCTCTCCTTATGCCTGGATTGTATATTCATGTGCATCTTACCACAACGCCTCCACAAAGGAAGTCTACTCTTCATTGGATGCATGCAAAGGTCCTCTTATACTCATAGGGTATGATTCTCCTATCGAGGTCACCGACAAAGGAAGAATTGAACTCAAACATGGGAGCTTTGAGCATGTGCTACATGTTCTAAAACTTTCAGTGAACCTTCTCTTTGCATATCATATCACACATTCTGGCACCAGAAAGAGAGTTGAATTTACACCTGATGTTGTAAATATCTATGACATGCAAAGAAACTCCAAAGTTTCTATTAGTGAGGTGAATCACCAATATAGGTTGTATACCTTTTCTGAATTCATTGAACTAGATTATTCTTTTTTACTTATACATGCCGATGATAGTAGTAATTTATGGCATGAAATATTTGGCCATATTAATTTTAGATACATGCAGCAGCTGAGCAAGCAGGGGATGGTATAAGGCTTACTAGATATTCATTTTGCAAAAGGACTTTGTGAAGGATGTGTCCTTGGTAAACATCCTCAAGAAAAGTTTGACAAAGAGAAGACTCATTTGGCCTACTCTACCTTGGATCTGATCCACAATGATCTAATGGGCCCTTTCCCACATCCATAAATAATCATTGCAAGGTATGTTCTCACTTTCATTGATGATCACTCATGCTATACATGGGTTTTCTTTCTCAGGGAAAAGTATGAGGTATTTGAGCATCTCAAAGACTTCAAAGCTCTTGTGGAGACACAGTCGAGAAATAGGATCAAAGCCCTATGTATAGATAATGGGGGGGAGTATGTCAACAAAATAGTTCATAACCTTTGTCTTGAGGTTGGGATTCAGTTGTGACATTCAACTCCATACACTCTGCAACAAAACAAGGTTGTTTAAAGGAAGAATAGATCCTTGAAAGAGATGGCCTCTTGCATGTTGCATGCAAGGCATCTTCCTCAAACACTATTGGTCGAAGCACTTAACTATGATAAGTACATACAAAACAGATCTCCCCATATATTTGTCAAGGATCAGACCCCCTTCGAGGCCTAGAGCGGTACCAAACCAGAATTCACCCACTTTCATGTCTTTGGCTCATGTGCATGGGCCAAGATTCCCTCTGAAAAGAGGAAAGCACTTGATCCATGGAGTATTAGGTGTATCTTTGTTGGATACCCATATGTTGTGAAGGGATACAGACTCATTGATCCCTCTATGAATTGACTCATCATTAAGTGTAGTGTCCAATTCGAGGAAAGTCTCTCGCATTCACCTCAAAAGACTCATATAGATGCCTTTAGTATTCCACCTATTAGAGATGATGAGTCTACACATGCAGACTCTACTTCAGATCTAAGTTATGATTTAGAGTTAGAGGATTTAGAGGATTCATACACATAGTCAGTGCATTAAGATACAAATTCAGTGCATGTATATGCAAAGCCAAAGAAGAGGACCAAGTGGGCCAAGATCACTCTTCAGGATGCAGGAGATCTTGTTGGAGATCCATCTGATCCCAGGAGGACTCGATCTAAGTTCAAGGAGCATCCTCATGAACTCATTTCTATTGAACCAATGCCACCCAAGATTTTTTATTTAGTTCATTATTCATTTCCAAATTCCTATGGTGAGGTTGTTAGGAATCCCTTTTGGGAATCAACTATGCAAGAGGAGTATAACTCCCTTCTTGAGAACTAGACTTGGGATCCGGTTCCCCTTTTTTCAGGAAGAAATCTTGTAAGTTTCATATGGCTCTACAAGACCAAGAGCACAACGGATGGAAAAGTTAGAAGATACAAATCCAATCTAGTTTCCAAAGGCTTTCTATGGGTTCATGGAATTGAATATGATGATACTTTCACTCCAATAGAGAAGATGGATTCCATTCACTTGGAACTTTCCATTGCATCTTCCAGGGGATGTGAATTCTATCAAATGGATGTGAATAACATGTTTCTCTCTTAGGAGATCTAAATGGATCAGCCCCAAGGCTTCATACATAATTCATCATTGGTTTTCATACTAAAGAAGTCTCTCTACAGCCTCAAGCAAACCCCAAGAGCATGGTATGCCAAGATGGACCCATACCTGTTGTCCCAAAACATTGTACGATGTAAGTCATATCCAAATGTATACATGCTTAGAAAAATTGACTCACTTCTACTTTTAGTTTTATATGTGGATGATTTGTTAATCACCGACTACTTGAATTCAACAAGTGTTTCATTCAAGAGGATTTTGCATGATAGGTTCTTGATGACAAACACGGGTCCATTGCAATACTTCCTTGGTTTCTAGATTAGTCAGAATGCTTCAGGGATCAAGATATCTCAAGCCAATCATGATCGTGATATCCTAGAGATATTTCACATGAAACACTGCAAGTCTGCACCGACACCTTTCCTATATGTTGTCAAACTTGAGGGTGGCGAGGACACTCCACTGGTTGACAACACTATGTACAAAAAACTAGTGGGGATCTTGTTGTATCTTACACACTCTATACTAGACCTATTGTATGCAGTAGGATTAGTTTCCAGGTACATGCAGGAGCTGCATGAGTTACATTGGAAGGTTGCAAAGTGTATCCTTTGGCACATTCAGGGAACCATCATCTATGGGATTCATTATGCATCAGGATCTGCATTTGATCTCATAGGTTACACGGATTATTACTGGGAAGGCGATAGCACTGATCACAAGTCCACATCTGGGAACTCACTTAGTCTGGTTTCAGGGCCCATCTGTTGGTCGAGCAAGAAGGAGGATGTTGTTTCTTTATCTTCCACCGAGGCCGAGTACACAAGGGTGGTTAACATAAACATTCAGGCTATGTGGATACAACATTTTCTCACTGAGTTGGGCATCTAGTTCCACCATCTGAATGTCATCTAGTGTGACAACCAAAGCAGTCTAAAGTTCTGCAAAGATCCATTATAGAGGCAGCAGACGAAGCACATTGAGATCCACATGCACCACATATGAGATTTGTTACATGACCGGATCACCGACTTTCAATTTTTTCCTTCAGTTGAATAGACTACCAACATATTCACCAAGACCTTCACTAAGAAAAATTTCCACTCTTTGCATAGTCGTCTTGGAGTGAAGGACATAGTTTCTTAGCAACTGTCTTTTT
>ML780007.1:430482-444681 GCA_009831015.1 Picea engelmannii
GGGGGGGGGGTGTTGGAGATATTACACACACCTAGGATATTTTCCAATATTTTTCTATGTTTATTAGTCATTATTGAGGGTATCCCATTTTTTAGGAACCTCTCCTACATCCCCTTGGATTCTAGACCCATACACCAAGACTGAAATATGATAACATTGGAAACTAATATCCCTTTGAATCTAATTACCTAATCAGAAAGAGAAGGAGAAGGAAGAAATTATGGTGCACCTTATTCCGGTGTTTGTCCTCATTGCTCCAATTTGAGCTTGATCCCTGAGCTCCTTGGCACCATTTGACACCTGCAATGCAATGGACATCAAGAAGACAAAGAAATCCTACTCTACTCTATAAGATTAGTCTAATCAAATCCATCTATAATTGACAACATATGTAAATATACACAGATTATAAGGGAATAGGCCAAGCATATATTAATGATAACTTAAAAGAGATACTTACAAACTGTAGATGAAGTCGCAACAGCCTCTCCAAGTCCTCCTCGTCCAGCCCTTGAACAAAGCTCCCAAAATCATAGGTTTGATATCCTAAATCTTTCTCCCAAGACCATAGGTTAGATACCTAGAATCTGTCTTTTTCCATCTCCATGGAAAGTGTTGGCCCTTGACCAAGTTTTGAGGAACACTTGGTCATATTTGATCATTTTTGCACTTCGACAGCCTGTCAAAGATGGAGCGCCAAGAGAAGAAGAGATCACAGGATCTCGGCCCACTTTTGGGGCCCTTTTAGAGTTTTGGGTTAATGTAATGGGAAAGGGATGTCGACCCATGGGTTTACCCATGTTTTAGGCCTATTTTGTAAAGTATAAATAAGTAGCTAAGCAATGTAAGAGAGGTGGGGGGGAAATATAAGCTAAGTGCTAGTAAAGGATTTGTGTATATTGTGTGATTGACTTACAGAGTTGAGTGCAAGTGTTGTAAGTGTTGAGTGCACAGATTGTAAGAATGCTCTGTGCTAGATCTACTCGGGGAAGGAGGATTTGGTGAGATGCACGCAGATCTCCTGTCCTATGTGGAGTACAAGTGTGAGCTCTGTGCTGTAACCCGATTGACCAAAGCTAATAAAGAAGAATAAGACTTTGTGGACATATCCCCAGGGTGGGGGTGAACCATGGTAACTCTGTGGTGCTTCGACCTAATGCGTTGGTTTATTTCCATGTGTTGTGCTTGATATGATTATGCTATGTGCTTTGCTATGATATACTTAGATAGATCCACTTTTCTTTGTGCTTCTTATATGTGTGGGTATAGATTTGATATATATGAAAGTGTTGAGTACTAGACCTATTATGATGTTGCTAAGTACTAACTTAACCTAGATCTAAGTGAATGTTGCGGTGCTCTGTGTCATCTACGAAGTGCCATGACGGTTAAATACTGATGAATGATCTATGATTAAGTGCTTGCTAAGAGTAAGAATCACAGATGTTTGTCCTAGCTAAGGTTGCAGACACCTAAGTCTTGCAACCACCCCTGCCTCTACCTTGGGTGAGATTTCATCTGCTTCATAGGTGTTTCCAAATGGGTCGGTAGTTAGGGTTTGGTTGGTGCTCTGTTGAAGCGTTGAACCCTGGGTCTGCCCTTGTGCCAACAAATGGTTCCATTGTCGGGACAGGAATATTTTTAAGGGAATGTCAAGGTGGTTCCCCTCAAAGACTGAGATTCAAAAGTGGATAGAGGATCGAGAGAGGGACTTCGCTGAAGCCCAAAAAAAAAACCCTAAACTGAGTACTGAAGATTGGCTACAAAGATACATTTTCACTGGCATTCACAAGATCTTCTTTTGGGGAATCCACCAGGAGTTGTTTGAATGGTTGGCTATGTTAGCCGATACCCAGTTTGAGATTAGATCTAGACCTCATGTGGTTTGGACGTCGACACTGATCCAGAAGGTCAAGAGAGTTGACAATGCTATATCCAGAGCAGTAGATCATTGGTTTGATACTACCATTGGAGGGTATATCACCGAGTTTGTTGTTGACAGAAAAAAATCGTATAGCCAAGACGAGAGATACTTTTTCAAAGGACCTAGAGGAAAAAAATTTCACTTTCTGAAGCTGAGAATCAAGATGATCTTGCATGAAAAACACATCTTGAAGATACAGTAGATTGGACGGACCTGGAAAGGCTAATGTTCAAGATCTCGGACGGCGACAGTGACACAGAATCAGGACATACGCGCAGTGGGAAAGTATTCCAAGGGGTTCACCTTGAGAACTTGTTTAAGCAAAACTATGGAGAAGAGGGTTTCTACAGTGGAGAAGAGGTAGATCTAACCGATGAAGAACATTCAGAGCCCACCAGAATAGAATAAGGGGAAGCTGAAGAAATTCTCCAAAGCAAGCCAGAAACCTCAGGAACTATGTGGAATACTGAAGTAAGTAACATTAATCTTCCTATTGTCTCAACAGTACTTAGCAGTTAGAATAGTCAGAACCACCAGAGTCCTCAGAGCACTGTTACTGGTAGCTTAACATCTACTCAGACAAGAAGCCTAGTCATCTCTATGGCATATGAAATGAGGCTCCCTATATTTAGAGGAGATGTATTTGAAGATCGAGATCAGCATTGGTTTTTGTGTGAATTCGTATGGAATATTAAAAGTATCACCGATGAAGCCATCTAGAGAATCCAGTTCAACACTACGCTACGGGACCGCACAATGAGTTGGTACATGAAACTTGTCCAAGGACTGGTGCAGGGTAATCCACTGAGAGAGATCAAGAATGCACTAATTTTGGAGTTTAAGAAACCTAAGTCAGAGTCACAATGTATTACAGAGCTAAAAGAGATCAAACAAAAGGTAGCAGAACCTGTTTGGGAGTTTGACTAGAGATTCAAGACCTTAACAGGCAGACTAACTTTTCAGATCCCTGATGAACAAAACAAAGAATGGTTCATCACTGCGCTGTTACCACACATTAGAGTCCCTTTGATGCAGCATAAGATTGCATCGCAGGAAGAAGCTTTGGAAATCGCCATGAAAATTGAATCAACACCTATGGGAGAATCGAGCTCAGGCATGAGCCAGATCTTGAGTCAGCTAACCAGTTTGTCTTTACAGGTCGAGGATATGAATAAAGATAAGGGAAAAGAAAAAAGGGAAGATGTTTGATGTGTGAGATGTAGATCAGAAGGTCATGATAAGGAACATTGTCCCTTATTCCATGAGTATTTGGCCTTAGGAGTGTCAAGCCCCTTGAAGCAAGTTAACCTACCCTGGTGTGATGTGTGTAGAAATAGGCATCACCCAGGTGAGTGTTATTACATGTAGAAGTATGTTCAGACACCCACAAAATTGTACTACACATTCTATAAATCAGTAGGGCACGATGACCGAGATTGTAGAGCTTACGATCTCATGCATGAGAGGTCGAGAGCTATATACAAGATTCAAGGCGAAGTACAACAAGAAGGAAATATGTTGCAGTACAACTCTCCAGGAAGAGGAAACTTCACTCCTTGCGGTGGATACAGAGGATGAGGACGAAAAGGAGGTATGGGCCAAGGCCAAAGACAAATAATCTATTATAACTACACGCAGCCAGGACACTTAGCAAGGTATTGTCAAAATCCTTTCACAACCTGTAGTTATTGTAACTCTTTTGAGCATGTCATAGAAGAATTCCCTGTGCTACTGGCTAAGATTCAGGAAAGACGAGGACCCCAACATAACCCACAAGTACAACTGATATATGTTGAACCTCGTAAAACCGAACCTAGATTCACTGTCATTACTCGAGGAAGCGCTACTACATGAGAGGATAGAACAATCCACAGAAAGATCGCAGAAGAGTCAAGTATCAGGAAATCTGAGGAGAAGACTCAGGATTTTGATGCAAAGAAAGAAAGATGAATCTTTGAGGAAGCAAGACAAGAGTTCAAGAGGAACCAAGGATCCTCATCTAGAACACAACCAGAAGTAAAAGAGTACTAAATGCCTCAGGTATTTGATCAATCGATTGCGCATAAATAAGGAAAAGAAGAAAGTACGCTCATCGATTTTTTGTACACTTGTCTTAAATTAATTCAGGATGAGAAAGTTGTACAAGAGTTATAGAACCTAATCAGGCATTATGAGCTAGGAAAGGTAGACCCCTTGCTGAACAGGGTAGTACACCAGATTGGTAAGAAGAGAAGAACGAACAAAGAATTACATTTGAATGCTCAAATAGGAGAATATGATATAGACTATGTGGTCCTCGACTTAGGGTCGAAGGTCAATGTCATGACGAAGTAAACTTGGGCACTGATGGGAAAACCCAAGTTGATATACTCCCCTATCAAGATTCACATGGCTAATCAGTAAGCTGTCATCCCATTTGGACGATTGGAGCATGTCCTCGTGGACATCGACAGAGTTAGAACCTTTGTAGACTTTGAGGTAATTGAAATTGTTGATGATAGCTGCCCTTACCCTGCATTACTAGGAATTGATTAGGCCTTCAACAATTATACTGTGGTCAATTTAAAGAAAATATGCATGACATTTGAAGGAGATGGCCTTAGGCTCATTTCACCCTTAGATCCATATGAATGTCCATGGTATACAGAGCCCATCAGAGAAGAAGACTACACATATGAGATGGAAAACATCTATAAATTAATAGCTAGACAACATGATTATATCAAACCTACTGTCGATGGGAATCTAAGCTAGCGAAGTGACAGTGCGTTTTCATCAGATTCAGAAGAAGCGCTAAAGAACTAGCAGAACCAGATGTATTAAGTATCCACAAGGAGATGTGCTCGACTGACCAGAGAAGTCCGCTAGATTGGTACAACAACAAGTAACTTACCTACCTTCGATGGTTTGAATCCTTTAGAATCCTTCTTTATGGACTTTGAAACAATTGTACTAGCACAATAGAGGTTGTTGGCTATGGACGAGACTCTAAAAGCTACACCAGCAAGATGGTGGGGGACACATAAAAGCAGTATCACAGACTAGACACAATGTTGAACCTTGATGACAACGCGGTTTTCAACACAAGTAGGAAGCTGCGAAGCGAGCTACATAGGTCGAAGCTACCCAAAGAACCATGTATGAAGATGCGAAGAGGCCTGGAGTGACATTCCTTGAGAACAATGGGTACACAGATTCATTAACACGCTGGACGTGACCCCTATTAACTGGTATCTTCAAGCATAGTTGTGCCTTATCACCGCAGATTGGGAAGGTATGCTTCAGAATTTTGTAACCACCTTTTTGTTTGAAAGTGAATTTCCCTTAGTAGATCAAGCATTAAATATTGTGAGGAAAAAATTATTTAAAGAGTCATTCATCCTCCCATTGGAGCAAGAAGAGGACGAATAGACTACGCCATTCCAAAAATTACAAGGATGTTACAACATTAATGCCGATGAAGATGATGATCCGAGGAAGGTAGACATTGCTGAGATAGAAGGCCATAGGAATGTGGAAGGACCAGGAGTTGAACTTCCATTCATTGGATAGGTGATCAAGATAAATAAAGTTAATATTGGGACAGAGGAGACACCGAAGCTTGCCAATGTAGGAGATTACTAGGATGCTGCTACCATTGACAAAATTACAGAATTATTGCATGAGTATTAGGACTTGTTTCCGACTAAGTTCACTGATATGAAGGGTATCAAAGGACCTATGGGAGAAATGAGAATACCTTTGAAACCATATGTGAAGCCAGTCAAGCAGAGACCTTATAGATTGAACCTGAAATATAAGGAAAAAGTGAAGATTGAGCTCGACAAAATGATGGAAGCATGGATTATTGAACCTGTTGAAGAGTTGGAGTGGATTAGCCCTATGGTAGTACAGGACAAGAAGACAGGTGAGATCAAAATATGTGTGGACCTTAGAAAGCTGAATGATTCCTGTTTGCATGACCCCTTCCCTACACCATTCACAGATGAAGTATTAGACAATGTGGGAGGCCAGGGGGTATATTCTTTTATAGATGGGTTTTCAGGATACCATCAGATACAAATTTCCAAGGAGGACCACCACAAGACCACATTTTCCACTGAATGGGGATCCTACCAATACACAGTGATGCCATTTGGACTGAAGAATTCCCTAGCCATCTTTTCTAGGGTGGTGGTCAAAGCGTTCAAAGAATTTTTGCATAAGTTTTTAGAAGCCTATTTTGATGACTGGACTATTTTTAGTTTGCTCAAAAATCATGTTGAATGTCTAAGGCTAATGTTGGATAAATGTAGGCAATGCCAAATTTATTTGAATCTTGAAGAAGTGCATCTTCTTCTCACCGTTTGGAGTATTATTAGGTCATATTGTTTGCAAGAAAGGATTGTTGGTGGACCCATCCAAAATTGTAATTATAGTTGATTTTCCACCTCCCATCTCAGTCAAACAACTGCGCACTACACTAGGAAATACTGGCTATTACAGGAAATTTATCAAAGGATATGCTCAGATTACTGCGCCAATGGAGAAGTTATAAAAGAAAGACTGTCAGTTTGGTTGGACAGAAGAATTCCAGCAGAGCTTCGACACACTGAAACAAAAGATGGTGACTACACCTATTCTAGTATTTCCAGATTGGAGTAAGGAATTTCATGTGCATGTTGATGCATATTCCATTGCATTAGGAGCAGTACTAGCACAACCTAGAGAAGGGGACATTGATCATCCATTAGCATTTTCCAGCAGAAAGCTATCCACAACTTAAATCAATTACACTACTACAGAGAGAGAAGGATTAGCCGTGGTGTACACGCTGCAAAAATTCCGCCATTACTTACTAGGAGGACACTTTAAAATGTTTATTGATCACTCTACGCTGAAGTACCTAGTCAACAAGCCAGTGTTGGGGGGGCGAATATGTAGATGGATTCTCCTGTTTCAAGAATATAATTTTGAGATCATAGTTAAGCCAGGAAGAATGAAAAAGGGACCTGACCATCTGTCGAGGTTGGAACATAGCGAAGAACCCACCAGTCTAGAGGATACACTACTGGATGGATAGCTACTCTCCATTAGGAATATGGATGACCACTTCACATACATAGTCCAATTCCTATCAACAGGAATGGCTCCAAGTGAGTATACAATTTCCCAGAAGAAACAACTAGTGGTGCGCACTGCAGAATTTTCACTGATAGTTGGTAAACTATATAAGATGGGACCTGATGAGATACTAAGAAGATGTGTGATGGTGGTAGAGCACCCACTGATCCTCACAGAAGCTCATGCAGGCATCGCAGGAGGACATTACGCAGGAAAAGAAACTGCGCAGAAGGTTCTGTGAGCTGGATTTTGGTGGCCTACTTTACACAAATACGCTAAAGAGTATACCATAGCCTGTGATGTATGCCAGAGAGTTGGAAACCCATCCAGAAGAGATGAAATGCCACTAGCACCGCAGATGACCCTACAAGCATTTGAAAAACGGGCCATTGACTTTGTGGGACCTATAAACCCACCAGGGAAGCGCACAGGAGCAAGGTATATTATCACTGCAACAAAATACCCGACTAGATCGGCCGAAGCAAGAGCAGTCAAGGACTATAGCGCAACTACAACTGCACATTTTATATTTGATGACATAATAACTAGGTTTGGATGCCCTAAGACCCTAATGAGCGATCAAGGCACTCATTTCATCAACAAGACATTTGAAGCCCTGAATGAAGAATTTGTATTCACCATCAGAAGAGTACACCTTACCATCCACAAGCAAACAGAACGGTTGAAGCATTCAACAAAATCTTGGAGACAACATTGACAAAGATTTGTAGTGTGAACATGGATGACTGGGATTTAAGAGTACCAGTAGTACTCTGGTCTTATAGAACCACTTGCAATAAATTAACAATGCAGACCCCTTTCAAGTTGGTGTATGGTATTGAAGTTGTTGTCCCGATGGAGTACTTGGTACCGAGCTTAAGAATTGCTACATTTATAGATATGGATGATACCGGCGTTGTTCGTGAGAGGCTTGCCCAACTAGTTGAACTAGAAGAAGAGAGATTTATGGCAGGATTCCATCAGCAGGTACAAAAGGAAAGAGAGAAGGCCTCTCATGATAGACACATCAAGAAGAAGGCATTTAAGCAAGGTGATTTAGTACTAGTGTATGACAATAAATTTTTAAAACATCGAGGGAAGTTCAGAATGCATTGGCTTGGACCATATGAGATCACCTATGTTACAGAAGGAGGAGTTGCGCAACTGAAGACATTGAAGGGAGAATGGAAAGAGGGATTAGTAAATAGGAATCGGATGAAGTTATACTATGAAAACTAGATGCCTCGTAGCTCTCAGTAAAAGCAAGGAAGAAAAGTGACTAGGTACCAGGTGAAATTGAAACTGGGTACGAGACATAGAAAAGATAGTTTGCACAAGGATGGGAAGGAGACATGGAGCAGAAAGAAAAGGCTGCACTCCGTAGTCCAAAGTCGAAGTGACATGGAAAAAGCAAAACTAAAGTGCCTTGGGACGAGTCATAGGTGAGTGTTGGGGGCTTGTTGGACCTTGGTTATGGAAGGAAGCAAAGATCGAGAAAGAAAAGGTCAAACGTGAACTATGCGGGAGACACAATGACTGTCACTGGGTTGACATAAGCAAAAGAGCAGAAAAGATGGAGCGAAGTACGGAAAATCAAGTCATTGAATGAGGAGATCAGGGATGACAGATCAACAAGAGAAAAGAATCGTAGACAACTCAACAAGCAAAGAAAGCCACCATTGGATGCTTTGGAGAACTGCGTGAGAAGGGAGGAAAGGCAGGCTGGCAAAGCCCTGAAAAGGTAGGTCAAGTTGACCTAGGGTTTTAGACACCTAGGGTTTTGGGTAATTAAGGTTTTGACACCTAGGTTTCAACCTAAGGCTGTCAGTGAGGGACTATAATGTATAAATAGAGGTCGAGAGGACCTAGGTTAGGTCGGTACTAGTGTTGGGTATTGATATTGATTTTTGTTGGTTAAGAGATTATTGTATTGTGAGAGAGAGGAACACTGAGAGTGAGAGCCTTCTGGTATTGTAAGATCTTCAGCTAGGTGCGAAGATCAAGTCCTGTAGCTGGGTGCGCAGGAAGGTGGCATACAAAGAGAAGAAGAGAGAAGATCTGCTGACTAAGAGTGCAAATCAGAACTGTAAGCTTTATCTTAATATATCATAATCACAGTTCTGTGGACATATCCCTAGAGAGAGGGTGAACCACGTATATTTTGTGTCGTATGTGTGAATGATGCCTGGATCTTTGTCATTGTTATACTGTTATTTTCATTATGGTGTTAGATCAGATGTATAGTTGCGCAGAGTAGATCTAGTTGATAAAGAGATATATGAATGTTGCATTATTGTTGTATTAGTTCCACTTGATATTCCCCTGGTTGTAGACATCTTTGTCCTACAACCCCCCTCTTAGCTACTTTGGGTGAGGCTACATCTGCTTTGCAGGTGTTGCTAAAAGGGCCAGTAGCTAGGGCTTATTGGTGCACTCTTGGAGTGAACCTTGGGTCTGCCCCTGTGCCAACAAATGGTTCAGAGTGAACCCTCTTAGTTGACCCAAGATTGTATGTCGGACGAGCTCAGCGCTGCTGAGAAAAACATTGAAGAATTTTTAATTGACTTAATGACTGAGATATTCATGTCGGAGCGAGGAATGTCTACAGGTGTACAGGCATCGTCCTCGGGAGCATTGTCAGCTTCCCCCTCCACTGCTCGAGTAGGACCATCTTGACTTCCTTTGGAAAGATGATCTAAGCTCGGAAACGACTTCGCCACTATGAATATGATCCCAAGTATATTGCCTAAGTATATCCCACCACTAAGTGGTACAGTGAATCGAGACACTGTACCTAGAGACTTCGACTATGCTTTGGTCACTGCGTACCTCCTGAAAGGGGTGTGCGTAGTTCGTGCTGACCAGGATAAGATCACAACATTGAAATTTAGTGATTTTAACCTTGGAGATCGCAAGTTTTACAGTATGCTAGCCCTGCACAAGTACTTAACTATCACAAAAGGGAGGAACCCAAAGATTGTCCCTTAGAAATGGACCCATAACCTCTCGCAGTCAACCCTCCTCAATGTAATGAAGATTCCTCATTTCGGGAGGCATCAGGAAGTGAATGCATGTGTCAAATTGTTGTTTTCCTGCTACCATGAAGGATAGTTATGGTTGGACCAACGCATCACTGTGGATCCGATTCTGATCAATTGGATCACAGGGCTAAGCATGCAGGGTCATGACCCACAGGATTTTTACCGTGGAAAGACCGTAGATCATGCTCTCACCCAGTGAATAAAATACACATATGGAAATGTAGAGAAGGGCACGTGAGGCTACAAGGTAGCCTCCATCGAGAATGCAACAGTGTGCCTCAGTTGCCAGATGATTGCAGGGAATTTAGTCTACAAGAACCGACCCACATAGGTGACTGGATTTGTAGTTGACCTCACAGGGAAGTGCACAGAGGGACTATAAATGAACTGGTCAAAGTACCTTGTAAATCATCTAGAGCTTGACTGCAGAGAAGCGCAATACCAAGGGTATGAGTTCCACTTTAGTTGGTTGCTCATACTCATCTCTTTCATCGCTTGGGAGCTACTGGAAGGTGCTACGTTTTTGGAGATCGAACCCTTTGAACCACTAGCCATGAAGTTCTGTACACTGTGGTACTCCAGTGACATGAACAAGCAGTGGCAGTCCAATGCCATCTTCCACGCTTATTACAACCAATTGAAGAATGACATCCAGACTACATAGCGCCTCACACCAAACACACTTCATAGGTTTAGACCTTTTATCAAATTCAGAGTGGACCACCACTTCACCTAAATCACATGCGCTGATGAGCAAAAACATCAACTCCAGTCGTACTACAAGTTGAAAGAAGAAGACTTGGAGCAGATTACCAAGGAATGGTTGGCGGACCTCCTTGTTCCAGCAGACCCCATAGAAATATCCAACGTGGAAAGCCCTGAAGCTATACTGAATGCACCTAGACCAAGAAAGACTAATATGGATGATGAAGTTCAAGATATCCATAGCACATCCACAAAGACTACTTCGATATCACCTACGCAGGGAGGTGATGGTGAAGAACTAGGTGGCACAGAGGTTGAGAAAAACAAAAATGAGGTTACTCTGCCTAGAGAGGAGGAGGATCCCTCTAAGAAAAGGAAGGTCACCCCACCAAATCCCTCATGCCGAAATAAAACTAAGGCCACCCGGACTACGTTTAAGACTACCCCCACACAGGACGACTTCGACTTCTTGATCGCTACGCTGAATGATGCCTCACTAGATATTGCAAAAAGGAAAGAAGCGAAGCAAGAGGTGATATTCAGCCGACTCACGGGTGAACTTCAAGAAGTGTAGCAGGCACTGTAGTCCAGTCGAGTCATTTCTACTACACCCTTGATGACGGGAACAACAGGAACAGGCGATGAGCCCACCCAATTACGCCAGATCGTCGAGAAAGTCGAAGCTTGCCTTCGACGAGCTCAAGAAGACGCAGCGCAAGCCACCTAGGCTTTGGCACAAGTACAGAGCGCACTTATAATACAACAAAGGAAGGAAGAACATGAGCATATTACCTTACAAACAAAGTGGGAGGAGGAGAAAGCACATTTACAGCATATCAGGGACCAATTGCTAGTAGATCAATTTAATGTACAGGAACAAGTTCACAAATCACTTCGCTCTGTGACAGTCATTGAAGTGAAAATTGAAGATTGTGTCCCACAGCAGGTGGCACAACTTGAGGAAGTAATCCAGTAACTTCAACAGTGCATCACAGATCTGGAACTTCGTACCGTGCCTGAGACTCCCTAAGAAGTAAGAGATCTAAGGGAGGCAACTGCCCGTAGCGCAATTGATAGGTTAAAAACCTTGGCTTTGGAATGTAAGTAGCTAAGCGATAGAAGCACCCAGACTTATGAGAACCTTACAGAGAACCCAGAATTGCAGACATTAGAGGCACAAATCCAAGAAGCAAAGCAACATGAAGATAAGCTACATGCACAGTTGAAGGCCTTGGCCCCAGTTGAAAGAATGAAGTGATTTCCAAAACAATGCACCGCCCAACAACAGGTACACATGTTGCAAAGTAAAGTGATGGAAGTCTCTCAACGAATTCAACCACTCCAAGAGAAATCATGCCAACTTTTCATTAAAGTTGAGAGCCAAGAAGTCAAGCTTGAACAGGTTGTCATCACCACAGAACAACACATGGAAGGACCAGTAAACGATGCAGTGATCTAGGAGTTCACTGAGTAAGAGGCTATTGTACTACAGCAGGTTGAAGTATCTCAGGTCAAGCTCGAGACATTCGAAGTGGATTTTATTAGACCAGAGTGAATCGGATGAGTCACAGGTGAGTGTTGGGGACTTGTTCGCCCTTGACCAAGTTTTGAGGAACACTTGGTCATATTTGACCATTTTTGTACTTCGACAGCCTGTCAAATATGGAGCGCCAAGTGAAGCAGAGATCACAGGATCTCGGCCCACTTTTGGGTCCCTTTTAGGGTTTTCAGTTAATGTAATGGGAAAGGGATGTTGGCCCATGGGTTTACCCATGTTTTAGGCCTATTTTTTAAAGTATAAATAAGTAGCCAAGAAATGTAAGAGAGGTGGGGGGAAAGATAAGCTAAGTTCTAGTAAAGTCTTTGTGTATATTGTGTGATTGACTTGTAGAGCTGAGTGCAAGTGTTGTAAGTGCTGAGTGCACGGATTGTAAGAAGGCTCTGTGCTAGATCTACTCGGGGAAGAAGGATCTGGTGAGGTGCGTGTAGATATCCCGTCCTATGTGGAGTACAAGTGTGAGATCTGTACTGTAACCTGATTTACCAAAGATAATAAAGAAGAAGAAGACTTTGTGGATGTATCCCTAGGGTGGGAGTGAACCAGAGTAACTCTATGTGTTGTGATCGGTGCTTCGACCTAATGCATTGGTTTCTTTCCATGTGTTGTGCTTGATATGATTATGCTATGTGCTTTGCTATGATATACTTAGATAGATCCACTTTGCTTTGTGCTTCTTATATTTGTGGGTATAGATTTGACATATATGAAAGTGTTGAGTACTAGACCTATTCTATTGTTGCTAAGTACTAACTTAACCTAGATCTAAGTGAATGTTGTGGTTCTCTGTGCCATCTGCGAAGTGCCATGAGGGTTAAATATTGATGAATGATCTATGATTAAGTGCTTGCTAAGAGTAAGAGTCACAAATATGTGTCCCAACTAAGGTTGTAGACACCCAAGTCTTGCAACCACCCCTGCCTCTACCTCGGGTGAGACTTCATCTGCTTTGCAGGTGTTGCCAAAAGGGTCGGTAGTTAAGGTTTTGTCGGTGCATTGTTGAAGCGTTGAACCCTGGGTCTACCCCTGTGCCAACATAAAGCCCTCATTATATAGGATTTGGAGTCTTAACCACCATGGCGAAGATCACTCATCAGATCCACTAAAAATGGATCTGAAAGATATTTAAGGAGAAAACATCTTTTAAGGATTTTAGGGAGGAAATATATCTCAAGGATTTTAAGGAGGAAATATTTCAACCATCCATGAGTTCCTCCACCTTCCCTAAAAAATAGGAAACCAAATGTGAGGTGGATTCTCACAATTAATTAATTTCTTTTTCATGAATATTAATAATAATTCACGTGCACTTGGTATTTTGGCCTTCATGTAAGATATCCCTCCTCCACATTGACTAGGGATTGTGACATAGGTTATTCCATGGTGTCAAGGTGTATGAGACACTTATATGACACTTCTGACACTTAGGGCGAGGTACCTATGTGTGTAAATTTCATGTGTAACACTAACCCTCCAAATCGAGCTTATTCGACTCTTCTACACCTTAACAACTTTCGACAACAATTATCAACAATCTTTAGCCACTTAACCAACCTCTAACCTAGACCTCCTAGGTTCTTATTTATACTATTTTATAGGATTATAGTTGTTACAATCCTTATCAAAAACCCTAACCCTATCATGGTTAGGCTTGTCTTCCTACACACCATGTTGTTTTTCCTCTTGCATGTTTCTTTTCCTTCTTTTTTTGCATGATGCTTTCTTTCCATCTGTTGTGCGTGCTCCAAAATCAGGTTTTCCTTTTGTTCTAGGATAAATTCGTGAGTGCGGACACAGACCAATCTCCACAGATCCACCTGGATCTGGAACAAACTGAGACAGAATACTACTCTTTCCCTAGTTCTAAA
>ML780007.1:495157-506511 GCA_009831015.1 Picea engelmannii
TCATCCAGTGGGGCACCCCATTCAGTGGGAAATTCAGATCTACGGAGATTGAGAGAGATCTTGAGATTTAGGCACCTGGGTTATTCTTACCATCATCCGATCTATCAATTGGCATATTTCTTAGGGTGATTGGACACTTTTGGCAGCAGGGTCGAGTTATTGAGGGTTTCAGCCTTCTATTGGAGTGTGGCATTCTTCAGCTGGAGAGTTTGGCCTTCAAATCTGCTTGTATTGATCTTCATTTCTTATTCAGCCTTTGGAGGCATTATTTTTTATTAGCGGGAGCATTTTGTAGCAGCTCATATCTATTGCTTGTACGTCCATCTGAGGTTTATGCCAGATTGGCCATCTATTGTATTGATCTTACATTGCTCATAATAAAAAGGTCAGATCTTTGCTTGTGCTTCTACATCTTGAATATATTGTGATCCCCATGTGTTGATGAATCTTGTATGCACTTAATAACTCAAATTAGTAGTAGTTAGTGATTCCAATAAAGAATTTGTCTTGGGATCATTACAACACCAACATTTTTCCGCGCGACGCCAAAATTTAGTGCGTGCACCCGCACACCAACATTTTTCCGCCGGCGCCAAAATTTAGCACGTGCAATAGCACGCCAATATTTTTCCGCGCAGTGCCCAATTTTTACATATCACAAGATTTTTATTGCACATCATGCATTTTTAGTGCGCCCATCTGTGCACATACATTTTTATGCACATCAATTCCTCGTGAATTTCACTGCAGAAATTGCGACTTTTTCCTAAATTTTTCCCCATTTCTACCATAGACATTCTAAAACTATGAAATTAGTTCAATTTCACCCCGATAACACCAATTCAACCTCTCCAACAACAAATCACTGCAGTTTGACATTTCTGAACGAATTTTACCCAAACTCAAGTCGTGAATTGAGAATTTTAATTTCTAATCTCGCTCCATCTGTCATGGCTTCACCGTAAGTTCAAATTCAACCCATTCCAGGTTTGAACTTGCTAAAACATATATTAAATCAAGAATATGTCACCACTTGATCAAATTTCTAAATTTTCCCATGAATTTAACAACAAAAATAGGGGCTTTTCCCAATTCCGCATCGTTGCTTCTAAATTTTAACATGGACGCTATGCAACTCAAAATTTGGCCACTTTGAAATAAATCTTCTATAAAATTTCCCTTCACTCAGATTGCTCGGCCCATCCAGGCTCAATGTTGAAAATTGAAGCTCTGATACCATATTGTAACATCCTCGGCCACCCATGTCCGTCCATGTTACTCCATAAAACACTTTCATTCTCTGCTCAACATAATGTAACATACCCAGCATCAAACTGAGTTATGCCACATAAATTTTTCGAACTGCATGTAATTAAAATATATACACACAGAACTCTTGTGGAAATATATATATATATATATATATATAACGTAAACAGACAAATACATCTGTAAATGCACAGATTCACACTGAAATAACAGTAAACGTGTAACATCCCTGGCCACCCAGGCCATGCACTGATACACGAGAGAACTCTTTCATTCTCTCTGCAGAACATACTGTAACATACCCATCATCCAACTGGGCTATTCCACATAAATTTTTTGAACTACGTGCAATTAAAATATATACACATAGATTCACACTGAAATAACAGTAAACGTATACATGCAGCGTATACAAGAAATACCCATAAATATACAAACAATTATAACTTCACATAGGATAAACCCATAAAAATAAACATGTAAATAATAATGCAGCATGTAAATTTATAACACAATTGACACTTATCTTGGTAAGAATATCACCAACTACGCGTAGACCTTCCATGAACCTCCCATCCTTAGACCACACTGCTCATCACTCTCAGTAGCAGGTCACCCTAGAGCTGGGACTAAACTCCACCCGGGTAAAGGGGTTCCTAACCAGGCTAATGGATCATGGAAAATGGGAAAGATTCGGTCACAGGTGCCTACTCAAACTAACAACATATAGTCTCTCATTCCCCACATGCTTGTCCCACCCCAGGAAGTGTTCCCCTTCTCTGCTCAATAGTCCTTCGGCTACCCCACTTCCTTTCTAGGCTTCAGCAACAGGCCGAACAGGAAGTCTCAGAGCCCTGTAGTTGCAGTTTAGCACCTTTGGAAATCAATTCCCTCACCCAGAAAGAAATTTCTCACGGGTCTAACAACCTGCCTCTTCAATATCCCACGGGCCTCACAACCCGCTTCTTCAGTCCAACTCCCAAGATAACCAGCTACACAAACAGATATGGCTATGGATACAAGTTTCGGTACCATCAAGAAGGTATGGAGGATAGCTCAATGAGTGAGTGAATTCCCATGGAATGTCTACATGGATCATCAAATGATGGAAGGAATGATGGTCAAAATGATGGAAAATGAACTAAGTCCCAACAATATGTATGCATGTCCCCAACTTGATACTTGTCATGTTGGGAGCTACTTTAGCCCACTTATCCCCAACTTTGGAACTTAGGATAAAATAATTATCCATACTTTATACTTTAAGAAATATTAATATAATATTTCTTTTTGCCTTAAGCTCCCTAGCTTAGCCCCTTTTCCTTAAATTGTATCCCTCCCCTTCCCTAACTAGTGGAGTTTATTACCCTGTACTCTTTTATCGTGGTCGGTTTGCGTGCAACGATGTATTTTATATTAATTATGAGACATATACAAAAAAAGGCACACTGGCATTTAACATCTAGGCTCTCTGGCCTAATTCAAAACATAACCATCCTAGCTTATAATAATTGGCTCACAAGCCTATAAAACAAATCATATACACAAAGGCTCCCTGGCCTCCACATCGTGCACACTTAAGTTTGTTGTGCGCAGTACCCTGGAATGTGCACACTTCATCATTTTACTGCGCAGTACATGTGCGCACTATGCCATGAAAGGTGCATACAAAAATAATATCAAATAACTCACCAGATTACATACATTTGTATTTACATTTACAATTGGGTTCGTCATAGGGATATTACAATCCCCTCCCCTTATTTATGCGTTGTCCTCGGTGCATCATGTACATATATACAACAAAATTTCAAAAATCCTCAAAAAGATATGGGTATTCTGCCCGCATTTCATCCTCATGCTCCTAAGTAGCATCCTCAAGACTATACCAAGTCCATTGGACCTTTACAATCCCTATGGATCGATTCTGGAGCTATTTGATTTTTCGGTCCATAATGCATACCGAATGCACTTGGAAAACACCTTCTTGCTCCACCTGAATCACATTCCAATCAATAACATGATTAGCATCAGGTATATATTTCTTAAGCAGTGATACATGGAATACATTATGAATACACATAGATGCAAGAAATGCAATCATATAAGCCAATGGACTTATCCTCTCTAGGATTTCAAATGGCCCACAATAGAGAGCTACCAACTTTGAACAGTTTCCCAACTTCAGGGAACTTCTGTTGTCTTTCTCTTTCAAAAATACATGGTCTCCCACTTTAAATTCCCTATGAGTTCTGCCCTTATCATCATAGCTTTTATGCCTGTCTTGGGAAGCCTTTAAATTTTGTTTTATTTTTATCATTTGCTCCTCCATTTCCCTGAGCAAATCTGGCCCAACCACTTTTATATATGTTCGGTTATCCCAACTTACTAGTGTGTTGCACTTCCTACCATAAAGTGCCTCAAATGGGCTCATCTTTAGAGATGTTTGGTACCCATTGTTATAAGAAAACTCTACTAAGTGTAGGTAGTCTTCCCATTTTGATGGTTTATCCATCACATATATCCTCAACATATCCTCAGTCACTTGATTTACTCTCTCTATTTCTCCATCAGATTCTGGATGATAAGTTGTGCTAAAATTCAAACTTGTTCCAAATCCATTAAATAATCCTTTCCAAAAATTTGAATTAAATTTTGGATCTTTGTCAGACACAATTATCTTGGGTATGCCATGTAATCGGTCTATTTCTCTCATATAAATATCAGTAATGTTGTCTACCTTGTGAGTGAGCTTAACTGGAATAAAATGGGCAGATTTAGTAAGCTTATCCACCACTACCATGATAGAATCATGTTGCTTGTTTGTTCTGGGAAGTTTGGTGATGAAATCCATTGCTACAACTTCCCATTTCCACTCAAGAATGGGTAATGGTTGTATCAAACCAACTGGGTGTCTATTCTCAGCTTTTACCTTTTGACATTCCAAACATTTGGCAATAAAATCAGCAACTTCTTTCTTCATGCCTGGCCAATAATATTGTCTTTTGACAACTGCAATAGTTTTCCGATATCTTAGGTTGTCCAGCATAAGGTACATTATTCATTTCTCTCAATATCAGATTTTTCAATTCCTGGGAATTTGGTACAAAAATTCTCCACTTGTACATGAGAATTTCATCATTATCTAGCTTTTAATCTTCAATTTTCTGCTGCAAATTACCTCATTGTAATTTTTCCACTAATTCCTTATATTGCAAATCTGATTTGGCAGCCTCTATAATTCCGGGTTTCAAATATGATTGGTACTTGCTAATGGTTGTATCATGCAGCTCATGCACTCTTCTATTGAGTGCATCAACCACTTTGTTCTCTTTCCCCTTGATATGCTTTATATCAAAGTCATATTCACTTAAAAATTCTAATCATCTGCTTTGCCTAGCATTTAGAGTTGGTTGATCAAATAAATATTTCAGACCATTATGGTTTGTTCTTAGCTCAAACCTTTTTCCCATGAGATAGTGTCTCCATTTCCTCAAGGCATGCACTATGGCTGCCAACTCCAAATCATGAGTGGCATAGTGTCTTCCATGCTCCTTCAACTTCCTTGATTCATGACATATAAAAAACCCATTTTGAGTGAGGACTCCACCAAATCCTTCTTTACATGAATTTTTGCATACAATGAAGTCTTCATTTGGGTCTGCAATCCTTAGTACTGGAGAACTTGTTAATAACTATTTCAAGTGTTGAAAACTCTTTTCACAATCCAATGTCCATTGAAACTTCACACCCTTATTTTGTAAGGAAGTGATTGGGTGTGCAATCTTTGAGAATCCTTCAATAAATATTCTGTAGTAGCCTACAAGACCCATGAATGATCTTACCTTTGTCACATTCTTTGGCGCTGACCATTCTTTAATGGATTCTATTTTCTCAGGATCCATTGCTATCCCATCCTTTGAAATGATATGTCCCAAATAATGAATTTGCTTTTGATAAAATGAGAACTTGCTCAATTAGGCATACAATTTATTCTCCCTTAATACTTGCAAAACCATCCTCAAATGATGTTCATGCTCTTCCTCTGACTTAGAATATATAAGAATGTCATCCAAAAATACAATGACAAACTTGTTTAAATATTCTCGGAAAACACTATTCATTAAGCACATGAAAACAGTTGGTGCATTTGACAACCCAAATGGAACCACTGTGAACTCATAATGACCATACCTTGTCCTAAAGGCGGTCTTGCTGATATCTTCCTCCTTAATCCTTACTTGATGGTATCTTGATCTGAGATCTATCTTTGAAAATATATTTGCATCCTTCAATTGATCAAAGAGATCATCAATCCTTGGCAAAGGATATTTATTCTTCACAGTCACTTTATTCAACTATCTAAAATCAATGAACAATATTAATGTCCCATCTTTATTCTTCACGAACAAGACTAGGGCACCCCAAGGTGATACACTTGGGCATATATACCCCTTCTTCAGAAGTTCTCGAAACTGCATTTGCAACTCCTTCAACTCTGGTGTACTCATTCTGTAAGGATTCTTTGACACTGGAGCTGCTCCAGGTATTAAATTTATAGAGAAATCAATATCTCTCTTTGCGGGTAGTCCTGGTATCTCCTTGAACACATCTTCAAAATCTTTCAGGACTGCATAATCTCCCAAATTTGGCACCTTATCTTTAGGCATCTCTTCCATATATGCTGCAAATATTTGATAGCCTTTCCTGTAACATTTCCTTGGCTACAATGCTGAAATTTCTCTGATGGTTACTTCCATGGGAATTCCCTGAACTTTCCTTACATTCCATTCCACATCCAAGAAATTAAATGCCTTGTTACGATAGTCTAGGATAGCATGATGTTGGTCCAACCAATCCATCCCAATTAGATAGTCATAGGAACCTAAAAGCAAGATGTTCAAATTTTCCCTCATGTTCAGTCCATTCATGTCCATAAGACATGACTTAACCATCTCATTCACTTTTATTTTGGCTTTGGTAGCCAGCTGCACCAACCAAGATTTTCCATTCTTGCTTCTTGGAAAATTCAAACTTTCCACCATCTTAGGATCTATATAACTATGACTAGCTCCTGAATCAATTAAAATAGAAATGGTTTGGTTGTTGATCATACCTTCCACTTCAATCATATGTGACTAATACTCTGCTTGCTTTTTGTCCAGGGCTGCATAGACCCTTGGTACATTTCTTCCCATGTCCTCCATTGTTTCAGCTTGCTGTACATTGTGAAGAGTCCTCACTTTTTCACCTCTATGAGGACAATCTCTAAACATATGATCTCCTTTACAACCCCAACATTGAATAGGTGGATGTCTTGGCCTTTGACCCCCTGTCTCAATCATTTTGGGTACTTTAGAAGTTGGTTGTCCTTGTGGATTATTTCTGAAGAATGGTGGCTTAGTTCCCTTCTTCCTTTGATCCATCTTGAATTTATTTTTGTCTTCCCAAGATTTTTGGAAAGTTGGCCTTGCTTTTTGCTGATCATATAGGAATTTAGCTCACCTTATGGTCTCCTCCAATGTCTTGGGATTGTCATACTGTATTTTGTCGCTGATGAATGATGGAAATCCACTCAAATACCTTTGAATCTTAATTGTCTCATCCTTTATGAAAGAAACATACTTCAGCAGTTCTGAAAACCTTCTTTCATATTCATCTATTGTCATACTCCCAATCTTGAGTTCAAAGAACTCTTTCATTTTCTTGTCATAATATCTCTTAGTCGAGTATTTCTTCTCAAAATACTTCTTGAATTCCCTCCAAGAAGCACTTTTCTATTTAATGTGTTGCACCTACACAAGTTTATCCCACCACATGGATGTCTTTTCCTTGAGTTGATAGATAGCAATTCTACCTTCTGCATGAAAAGAATAATTATGCAATTGAAAATACTTTCTCATGCCCAGCAACCATGTCTCTTCATCTTCATACTTTTTGAGCTCACCATCAAATGTAGGAGGTTTGATTTTGTTCATTTCTCCTCGTAGCTCATCCTCCCCAGACCTCTTATGCTTCGTGACAGGGGATGGACTTGAGTTGTTGTTTTCCTTCTTATTGAAATGCCTTGGGGAGTGATGGTGATGTCTACTAAAACTTCTTGTTCTTGTTTTCTCATCAGGAGTCTTGTGACTTCCTGATTTTCTTGAGCCACTCTCCTTATCCAATTTCTTTTCTATTATGTTTAAACTCTGCATTAACTTCATGTTGAAGTCATATTGTTGCTCCTTGGCTCTCATAAGCCTTTCATTATCATCTTTATGGCTTTGGAAATCCTTCTGCAAATTCTTAATGGTCTCTACCATGTTCATGTTTTCATCCCTTCTCCATGTCCATTAGAGTTTGTTCCTTCAATGCCCAAATGGACATCCATCCCTTTGATTTCATCTTCCTGGATGTAATTTCCTTGTGCCTCTTTCATTACTATGGAATCTGTACTAATCTTGAACTAATCTAGTTGTTGTTAACTCTGCAAAATGTGCAGCCAACAAAACCTTTCCACGCTAACTGTTTCAACCATTTCATTAAAATATGAACCATTCTAGGTCACTAATATATCATAATGTCTCTTCTTATTTCCTAGAAAATTGAATGACCAGATCAATTTTCTGGGTGAATAATTATATTCTACTATCCAAGACCTTTCCAATGCCTTCCCCCATGCTCAATTCTGAGTCTTGAGCAGAAAGTTATGGCTATTTGAAAATTGCCCAATAATTTTTTTGTTCATTCTTCAACTTAACGCAACTCTACGCTGTACTTATGCATTTTTGCACCTGCTTCATTGGAGTTTTCGTAGGATCTCAATTTTTTTTCTTCGTATACATCTTATGGATACTATGTCCAAGTTTCACCTTTTTCTGGGTTACGAGCTGCTAGTTACAGCCTACTGAAGTTCTAGGTCAATTATTGTTTTTGGTCTGGAATGCTACAGGTGCCTTATTTTCCATTTTTAACATGCCTATAAATTTAATTCATCTCTTGGAATGTCTTCTATAGCACAATATCTTTCCATTGACTACTCCTGCACCTCAATCTGATTCTAGAGCAGAAAGTTATGGCTCTTTGAAGTTAGTTGGGTCTTAAAATTTACCCTCGACTGTTTGTGTTGTAACTTTCTCATAAAAACTGCATTTGACGAATGGTTTACACCATTATAACTCTCTCTCTGAGCTTTTTTATTTGAGTTGTAGAGACAAAGTGTACCTTTCTATACTCTATTCTCGGGGTTTTTGAGTAGCTAAAAACGCTCTTAAGGGCCTCAAAAATGCACTGTAAAAAGATGAAGTTCAAACAGTATAAAACGTCACAGAAAATCACTGGTTTTATGTTGTTGTTCACCCTCCAAATGACTTCTTGCGCAAAAATTTCAACCCGTACACCCATATTTAGCACACACAACAACACCACAAGATAAATCGTGCTCTGCGCACTTATAAACATTGTGCGTCACTTCTCTGTGATCTAAAAATGAAGAAGACTTGTAAACTTGGAAATATTTGCAAAGTAAATTTTATGTGTTAAAAGAAAATGGATCAACTTTGCAACACATCATTAATAGGATTTACTCATTTAAGATGCATAAAAAAACTGCAGCATAATCAATGAACATAAGCACATAAACACAACAAATGATAAAGGAGTTCACCCCTCTCTTGGGCTACATCTCCTGGTCCAGCTTCCAATGGATCATTATTATTAATTTCTCAAAGTGCTCAAAACCATGCTTTACAATGCTCAAATTGACCAACAGAGTGCTCCAATGGCTTCAGAGCATCCAAAAACCCCTAGCTGGGCTTTTTCGGCACCTCGTTTGGCCAAAAAACGAAGAAATTAGGCTTCCTGGAAGTCCCTCCTTCAAGCTTGTTGTCTCTGCATCTACAAAACGCACCCTTGTTTCATGAACCTAGCACACACGCAATTTAAAGCGTGAAAACCCAGCACTAGGCGCAACCATGACAACGGTGCGAACTGTAGGATGGTTATGGGCGCGCCAGCCCCTAACCGCCTAGCACCCAGGCACGTGAGGGTAATATGATCACGCTCTATAAGAAAAAGGGCTAAACTGTTGAAACCGTTCCAACTTCCCCCGCGCTCCTGGTTGTGGTCATATGCAACACAATGGAACCGCGGGCTTAAACCATTGACAACACAAATTCCAGTGCGCCATTTCACAGAGGGCATGGTCATATACATAACCCATGTGACCGAGGCTCCATTCCATTGTAACAACTCCCGCACACAAATATTATAACAGGGTCATATGTAATATAACAAAACCACGGGCCGGGGCTAAGCCCCGGCCCGACCCTCCACCGACATACATATAAATCAAACATATATAATTTACAAACCATATAGTTCATAAGAAACAATGTATGGCGCGTTGGTAGGGTGGCCATTTCCAAAGCTTTACATCGGTGGGGAGGTCCGGGGATCGAACCCCATGGACTCCAATATATTTTGATCAAACAACCAATATAAAGGTGCCACGTGGCAACCCATGACTAGGCCACGTGGCACCAAACCACCAACCATATGCTGACATGTGTCAAAACACCATTCAACCACATCTACCAACCAAACACTACCATGTCATCACATGCCACGTCAGTGTACGGTCGTACGGCCCTGCCACATCAGCCTATACGGACTGTATAGTCAGCGTCCTTTTTTTTGCATGTTTGACATTCCGAACAGATTGCGATATCTCTCGCTCCCGACATCCGTTTGAGACAAAACGAGTTGCGTTGGGTTCGCAACGACGAGGCATATGCTCTCATTTGATTTGAAGAGATTCCAAGAACTTTGAATTTTTGAGCAAAATTTGATCCCCTAATCACTCTGCCACATAAATAACTTGCGCGCACTACTTTTGTGTCATGCGTAGTTTTTGTTCTTGCACTAATACCTATTGTGCGCAATTTTTGTATCGCGCGCAATTCACTCTATGAGCTACACCATGCCAAAGTTTAGTATGCCCCCACCGCGCACCAATAGTTTGCGCGCACCATTAACTAAAATGTCGCATCACAATGTATACCCACATTCTGAGCGCACCAACAAAATTCCTCTGCGCTCTGATAATACTGCGCACACCATGCGCGCCATTATTATGTGTGTAAACATTGTGGGCACATTTTTATGAATATGCACACCGCGCAATGCTAAGTTTAACGCGCACACCCGCTTGGCACACCCGCACATCAATTATTCCGCGCGTCGCCAAATTTCAGTGCGCGTACCCGCACACCAACATTTTTCTGCGCGTTGAAAAAATTTAGTGCATGCTCTCGCACACCAACATTTCTCCATGCGGTGCCAAAATTTACATATCACAAGCTTTTTACTATGCATCATGCATTTTTAGTGCGCTCACCTGCGCACATTCATTTTTATGCACATCAATTCCTCGTGAATTCCGTTGCAGAAATTGGGGATTTTGCTTTCATTCCTACCGTATACATTTTGTAACTATGAAATTTGTCCAATTTCACCCCGATGACACGAATTCAACCTTTGTAACAACAAATCGTTGTGGTTTGACATTTCTGGAACGAATTTTTCCCAAACTCAAGTCACGAATTGAGAATTTTAATTGCTAATCTCGCTCCAACTGTCATGGCTTCACTGTAACTTCAAATTCGACCAATTCCAGGTCTGAATTTGCTAGAACAAATATTATATCAATAATATCTCACCACATGACCAAATTTCTCAATTTTCCCATGAATTTAACAACAGAAATTGGGGCTTTTCCCAATTCCGCATAATCCCTGTTACTTTTTAACCATGGATGCTATGCAACTCAAAATTCGTCCACTTTGAAATAAATACTCTATAAAATTTCGCTTCAACTCAACTCGCTCGGCCCATCCAGGCTCAGTGTTTAAAACTGAAGCTCTGATACCATATTGTAATGTCCCCGACCACCTAGGTCGAGCCACGATACACAAGAGAACTCTTTTATTCCCTCTGCGGAACATACTGTAACATACCCAGCATACAACTGGGCTATGCCACATAAATTTTTCGAACTGCATGCAATTAAAATATATACACATAGAAATCTTGCAGAAATATAT
>ML780007.1:519089-537970 GCA_009831015.1 Picea engelmannii
TTGGGTTGTTTTCATTTACAGTGATATTGTGTGGTTTTGATGATATGCTATTGATTTCATGATATGTTGTTGACATGATCTGACATGCTTGACACTTGTCATGTTGGGAGTTACTTTGGTCCACTTGTCCCCAACTTTGGAACTTCGGATAAACTAATTATCCATACTTTATGCTTTAATAAATATTAATATTATATTCCTTTTTGGCTTAAGCTTCCTAGCTTAGCCCTTTTTCTTAACTTTTATTCCCCGCCTTTTCGTAACTAGTGGATTTTAGTCCCCCATACTCTTTTATCGTGGTCAATTTGCACATAGTGATATATTTTATATTAATTATGAGACATATACAAAAATAGGTGCACTAGCCTGTAGCATCTAGGCTCTCTGGCCTCAAAATCGTGTGCGCTTAAGTTGTTGTGCACTTCATTATTTTACTGTGTAGTAAATGCACGCACTATGCCATGAAAGGTGCATACAAAATGATTTCAAAAAACTCACCAGCTTAAGTACATTTTCATTTACATTTACAATTGGGTTTGGCCTAGGGATATTACATTGAGGATATGACTGCATCAGTTGTGGGAATTTCCTTAGATCCATCCTTTAACTTTAATTCAAGCAAAACTGACTTGGATGCTTCTTTGTTTTCCTTAGAGATAAGGGGGATTCTTCCCCAAGTTTATATCAACAGATCGACGCTCCCTCAAAGTTTATCACAGAGCATTTTAGCACTCCCTGCTAAGAGGACAAGGAGTGTTAGTGCTCCCTGCAAGTGGGCAGGGGAGCGATGATCTCCAAAAATACTTTTAGGATGATTATTCCTCAAGGTAAAGCTTGTAAAATTTTCCAAATGATATATTTTCCTATTCTAACAATTCTTAGAGGATGTCCCAAGTGTTCTTATGATTTCATCCATAATGCGACACATGCGAGAAGAAAATGTGACACTTGCGCTACTTGCGACAAAAGTGTGACACTTGCGACAATGATAATGAGACATTATCGAAGTGAGGAATTTTGACGTGTAACAGATTTACCCCCAAAGTGTGAGGTCAGAAGATGGAAACTGATGATTGAATTTCTTTTTATACTTTCTGTTATCATATATTATGGTATGGGGTGTTTTCCCCACTGGGTTTGGCCCTTGGGTGGAAAAATGCGAAGAATGGGGTTAAAAACCCACTAAATGGCACTTACTCTAAGTCCATCGAAGTGATGTGATTGTTTGGCGCGTTGTGCTAGGACGCGTGCAAATCTGGATGATTAGGATCAATGCGCCTTGGATCGATGGTTGTTGGTCATATCAGGGCCTCAACATGCGCAATCGTTAAAAAAGGTAGAGCGGGCAAGAGAAAACAACTGTGGTTTTTTGAGGCGCTACGTGTCGGATAGAGACACACATCAGGCCTAAAAGCAGGGAGGAATCAAACTGATTTTTTCGGCCCCAATGTGTGCATTCCCTATCCCAATCTGACAAGTGGCCGCTCCACAACCATCCCATCGACAGCTTTCCTCCACTCCATCTCTCTCCTCTGTCTATCACATCCCTCTCTCCCCTTTCATTCCTTCACACCTATCCTCCACTCACTGTCCCACCTGTAGCCTCTCCCCTTCTCATATCCCACCACCTGTGCCACCTCAGCTCCTGCCTATGTCACCCCCACAACTTCTTCCTAGCCTCCGTGTCTCCTCCACTTGGCCATCACACACCTAGTAGCCTACCATTCATGCTCATCATCCTGTCATATCTTCCTCCACATCCACAACCACCTAGCCATCCCTGCAAGAATCCAACTCAGCTCTAGATGGAAGAATGTAGAGATTGTCACATCCTACAGGTGTAGTGTTCACTCGGGCCTATTTGATCCCGATAAAGGAAGTTATTGAAGTAGGGGGAGGTATTTGAAACGTCATCTCCCCCATGAATGGGAGTCAGAATGGTCTGATTGTGGAAGCATATTGTCAGCAGATAGTCTGAGATCACATGCACAGAGAGACTACGTGCACAGAAAGACTGCATGCACAGTCTGATAGAGAAGGGCACTGAGGAAGCAGGAAAGTCAAAGTTGTGTCTGGCAAAGGAAAACATGTGTAGAGAAAACTGCAGGAGCACTCTGACTGAAGCGATGTGGTGCCATGGAAGCTTGAGCATGACTTTGCTAAGGATGGTGAATTATTTTGAGTATATAGGTTGGAGTTCTGTCATTTAAAAAAAGGTCTTTGGTTGAGCAGAGCTCCCATTTTGTAATACGTTTTAGCACCAGAACTGTGTCTGGTTATGTAGTCAATTTGAGACTTTTAGTTAATAGAAGTCAATTTCTTTCCATCTCTCTGTAAACACTGTGTTAAGACACTCAGAATTGGAGAATCCAGTCGAGGGTTATTATGTTTTTGTAATGTAGGTTTGATTACAATACCATAGTGACCAGTTTTAATCAGCTCCCCTTATTATCTTTTTCCCTCTAGCATTGAATGGCTCGGAATTGGAGGATCCAGTCGAGTTGTTGTGGCCATATAGTGATGTAGGTTTTATCATTGTGTTGTTGGAACTATGTCATTTGGGCACATTTCAGTGTCTGAAACCTGGGCTCGAAAGCATCATCGAGCCTGAGTTTATCTTCTTCAAGATGTTGGAAGGTTGGATGCCCATAGCAGTCTTTTTCTCGTTTTCTCTTCAAGTCTTCACTCTGCTCGCCTTTAAACTCAACCCACTGACTAAAGTTAATGTGGCCTCACTTCCCTATTCATTTCTTGTCCAGTTATGTGTTGTAACATCATTCTAGTGTTGAGTTTTTTCCATTGACCCCCACCCATTTAAACCAACTTCCACCTAAACACTGATGGGTATCAGGCTTACCTATGATGCAATCCAGAGGTGACTTCTAGTGCTAACATTTATGACACCATTTTCGTGGAAGAATTGAAGATTTTCCCTGGGTAGAACAACAACGAACTTTTGATTTTGAAGGTGCATCAGAAATCAGAACCTTTGAAGATTGCAGTTGTGCACCTGGTGACTCCACTGTCTCAACTCCATTGTTTCAGTGTGGCTGCTTCTAGCTACACCTGGTAGCCCTCGGGAGAACATGATGATCATATCTAGTCTTTGATGGTGAACAAATGCCAGACACACCCATTCTGCGCATCATTCACCTGGTGACTCAATGGTTGAAGAATCGATTGGGGACTCCACTGGTTCGAAATGGAAAGAATCCTGGCTCAGAGGTTTGCTCCCTTTAATTTTTTTGTTGTCCCTGGTTTTCCCAATGTTGTTCCTGCTCCAAATGAATGGAATGATTATTTGCCTATATTTAGAGAGCATAAAGAGGAAAACCCTGGTTAGCATCTCAAAGAGTTTCATGAACTCATGCACCAATGGGAGATACATCAGTAGGATGTATTAATAAAGATGTTCATGTTCTCGTTAGAAGGGGATGCTCATGAGTGGTATCATTCTTTACCCCCTGCTAGCATTTCTTCACTAGGAGAATTTCATGCATCTTTCAACGCTCATTGTCAAAATTTTTATCCCTCTGAGTTAATTTGTCATAGCTTTTGTGAGGGATACAACGACTGTATTCAATATAGAGTTGCTTCTTACGCAGGCAGTGAGGATGAGCCTAATGACTTGGATTAGAAATTAGTTCTTTCTCTTCCTTGTTCATCTGCATCAGAGGAAAGTTGTAAGGATGAAGACCAATAAGAAGAGGCTCTAAGTGAACTGATGGAGCTGGTAAAGTCTCTTTCTGCAAAGTTAGAGGAATTGAAGGCAGAACATGAGTGCTGCCTTTTTTAAGAAAATGCAGAGGATTTTCCATCCCTTGAAGCAGATGTCCTTGGAAGCCCTACGAAGGATGATGATGAAAACTTCATGACTATAGAGGCCCTATGTTCTGCTCCTGATGTTTTTGTTGTCCCTAGCTTTGATGATTATTCAGAAGAGCAGCAGAGCCCTACATCACAAAAGATGAACCAGAAGAGAAATGAGCATGTATATGATAGCTATGAATCAGATTCTGAGTTGGATATACAAGATATCCAAGAGCACATAGTAGATCCTTATCCTATTTTTATTAAAGGAGATTATCATGAGGAAATGAACCATCCTTGGCATGTGGAAATCAGTGAACAACAGAATGAAGAGAAGAGCTTTCCCACGGGTCATGTTTATGATGCTTATGAATCTAGCCCTTGGGAGAGCCAAGAAGAGGAACCAGAGAAGCAGCAGAAGGGGTTATTTATCTCTTGTCCAGAGCCTATCATCCATCATCCATCATCAAGGAACAGTCATCCTATATCAGCTTCCCATTCGCATGTGCCTACCAATGATATTCATCCCTTCATGAGCAATTGTGGAGCAGAACGGGCCTTCTGCTTCAAATTTCACAGAACTTGCCACTCATTCTATGGGCCTGTCAATGAGTAAATGGAGTGGCATTTACTTCATGCCCTAGAGCTGCCCTATTTTATCTCAATTTCATCCTTGGGAGAGATGATGAAGGATGCAACCGCTATGTTGTCACGGTTGTATCATCTACTACTGATCACTGACAGAATGAAGGAGCTTCCAGTTAGGAAGTTACTTGAATGGCTATGGTGGAAGTTTGTTTTTACCTAACATTTTGTAAAAATCAATTAGCCTAGGACTGTACATAAATAAGCTCCTTGGAGCATGTGTGGTTGTTTTCATTTTTTTTTTTGGCATATATTCCTCAGCAAGGTGTTTTTGAGCTTGACTCCATAACCCAACAGAAGGCGAATGGAACTGCAAAAGGAGATCTTAGAGCCTCAAAGGAAGGAATCTATCCCCTGTGGAGCCTAATGTTATCACATATTATGGTATGGGGTGTTTTTCCCACTGGGTTTGGCCCCTGGGTGGAAAAACGCGAAGAATGGGGTTAAAAACCCACTAAATGGTGCTTATTCTAAGTCCATCAGAGTGATGTGACTGTTTGGCGTGTTGTGCTAGGAGATGTGAAAATCTAGACGGCTAGGATCAACACGCCTCAGATCGACAGTCGTTGGCCATATCGAGGCCTCAACATGCACATTCGTTAAAAAAGGTAGAGCAGGTCGGGGAAAACAACTGTGGTTTTTTGAGGCACTACGTGTCGGACATAGACACACATCGAGTCCAAAAGCAGAGAGGAATCAAACCACTTTTTGTGGCCTCGATGTGTGCATTCCCTATCCTAGGCCAACAAGTGACCGCTCCACAATCGTCCCGCCGGAAGTTGTCCTCCACTCCATCTCTCTCCTCTGTCCATTACATCCCTCACTCCCCTTTCATTCCCTCAGACTTGTCCTCCACTCACTGTCCCATCTGTCGCCTCTCCCCTTCTCATCTCCTGCCACATGTGCCACCTCAAATCTCGCCTATGTCTCCCCCACAGCTTCTTCCTAGCCTCCATGTCTCCTCCACCTGGCCATCGCACACCCAATAGCCTGCCATTCATGCTCATCGTCCCGCCAAATATTCATCCATGTCCATGACTACCTAGCCATCCCTACAAGCATCGAACTCAGCTCCAGATGGAAGAATGCAGAGACCGTCGTGTCCTACAAGTGCAGTTTTGACTTGGGCCTTCTCGATCCCGAGAAAGGTAGTTATTGAAGTAAGGGGAGGTAGTTGAAATTTTTTCTCCCCCGTGAATGGGAGTCAAAACGGTCTGACTATGGAAGTAGACTGTCAGCAGATAGTATGAGATCGCGTGCATAGAGAGACTGTGTGCACAGTCTGACATAGTAGGGCACTAAGGAAGCAGGAAAGTCAAAGTTGCATCTGGCAGAGGAAAACGTGTGCAGAGAAAACTGCAGGAGAATTATGATTGAAGTGATGCAGTGCCATGGAAGCTCGAGCATGCCTCTGTTGAGGATGGCAAATTATTTTGAGTATATAGGTTGGAGTTCTGTCATTTTAAAAAAGGTCTTTGGTTGGGCAGATCTCCCATTTTGTAATATGTTTTAGCACCATAACTTTGTTTGTTTATGTAGTTGATTTGAGACTTTCAATTAATAGAAGTCAGTTTCTTTCCATCTCTCTGTAAAAATTGTTTTAAGACACTCGAAATTGGAGGATCTAGTCGAGGGTTATTATGTTGTTGTAATGTAGTTTTTATTACAATAGCATAATGACCAGTTTTAATCAGCTCCCCTTGTTATCTTTTTCCCTCTTGCACTAAATGTCTCGGAATTGGAGGATCCAGTCGAGTTTTTGTGGCTGCATAGTGATGTAGGTTTGATCATTATGTTGTTTGAACTGTCATTTGGGCACATTTCAGTGTCTGAAACTTGGGCTCGAAAGCATCATCGAGCCTAATTTTATCTTCTTCAAGTTGTTGGAAGGTCGGATGCCCATAGCAATATTGTTCTCGTTTTCTCATCAAGTCTTCCCTCTGGTCTCATTTAAAATCAACCCACTGACTAAAGTTAATGTGGCCCTCACTTCCCTGTGCATTTCTTGTCAGGTTATGTGTTGTAACATCATTCTACTACTGAGTTTTGTCCATTGACCCCCATCCATTTAAACCAACTTCCACCTAAACACTTATGGGTATCAAGCTTACCTCTGACGCAATCCAGAGGTGACTTATGGTGGTAACACTTTCGAAGCAAGGGTATGGAGTCAAAGAACCTAGTAGAAGTTGCAAACAACCATCAAACAAATGTTATGATATGTTTCAAACCCAAGGTAGGCATACCTATGCTTGAGTGATAAAGCACTTTAAGGTATGGCCACCACCAAATACACTACGGATCCATAATCATATTGACTTAAAGGTATAGCCACCAAAGATACAATGTGGATCTATACTTCCATGACATGAACTGATCGTAGCCACAAGAAATACACAGTGGATCTACGAGATGACAAAACATAGCCACGGACCAATACAAAGTGGATCTATGTGAAAATATATATATATCAATATGCTCAAATGATCTCCTTTTACATCCTGGGTAAAGTAGATATCAAAGTGAACACTCAACCTAGGGTCTTCTTCCCAATCCTGATGTGGTACAAATCTATCCATGTGAATAGATGTTTTGATGTCAAACATGGTATAAACCACTTGATTATCGATCATTGAGGTAAACCGTTAACAAGTACGAGGGAAATCACTAGTGATGTCAATGACTCCCAAGGTACCTATTAGCGATAATTCTTGTCACGGGCTCTAGAGAATCTAGGTCTGCAAGTTGCACGAAATGCTCAAGCGCAACATGGGAGAATCCCCGTTTTTTACCGATAACAAGTCAAGCGAGCGGGAAAATGTCGTCGGCAGCATCCAAGGTCTATTTCATGAAGCAGATCAATGATCGATGGGTAATCGCAGTAAGCTGAGTCGCACCGAAGTATAGCACAGAAGTTTTCAAAAAAGTGAGCAGTCAGATTTCCTCGGGGGTCAACCTTCGCTGACTATCGCGTCTCGGAACTTCGCGAGAGGAGAAGGCCAAAGTTCCACACTCCAACTCGCGAGATTGCGAGTTGCGAGAGTCTTTAATGTTGGGCCCACGGTCTTGGCACCTGGTCACAGTGGAACATGCCTGAGGAGAAGGTGCCAGTACGCACAATATGATAAGGCAGGTCCCAAAATACTGAAAGTGATCCCAGCCGTCCATATGAAGCGGATACGTGGTGTGCGATTAGGCTCCTCACCTTTTCGCCCATCGTGACTTTAAAGCACGAGGGCCAGCCTCCTCCCAGCCTTGAGACGCGAAGTGCCGAGGGCACTAGGGATCAGGCCCACAATACTGACGAGATAATCAGAACCGTCGGATCTAAAAGGACTCCTGGTGCATGATTAATCTATCTCGGCGTTTCGCCTCTCGCAACTTCAAGGCACAGAGAGAAGTCCCCCTTATTTGTGAACCAGGAGGATCGTGCATTCAGAGTTTTTCCCCTACCAACCGATGTAAGCCTATTTCCCAGAGTTGTTTGTTCACCTTTCTTACTAAGTCTTCCACCTGCTCATCTTTTAATCGACCCACTGGCTGAAGTTAGGATTCCAAACCTCCTTTGTTCTTTACGTACTAGATCCAGTCCCCGAGTTAGAGTGATATATCCTCGAGTCTCTACCCATTTGATCACCCATTTATCAAACCGTGACATAAAAACTCATGGGCGTTGGTCTCTTCTCCTGCAAGCAATCCAGGAGTGACTTCCAACGCTAACATTTCTGGCGCCATTGCCGGGGACGAAGTTGAAGATTTTCCCTAGGCAGAACGATAACGATCAGCTGATTCTGAAGGTGCATTAGATATCAGAACTATTGAGATTGCTACTGTGCACCTGGTGAATTTACTGTGACGACTCCACTGGGGAGAACCTGCTCTATTAATTATGGCTTTCAGAGGAAGACATACACGGTCTCATCCACAGCTGCCTCTAGCTACACCTGAAACAGATCCAGAGGTGGTGCTCAGAAAGGGAAAGGCCCCTGAAGAAGGAGCTTCTACCGCTGAACCAGGTAATCCACTATCTCTTTCTGTAGAAACTCCATTTTCTTCTCCTCGGCTTCCCAGCAGGCCTGTTTCTGCAGTTTCCCGTTTCATAAATTTTAGGAGTCTTCCTGTTGATTTTTCCTCTCCTGGTCTAGTACCAGAGGGACAACACCTTGTCACTCCCATCTCCCCTAAAAATGTACCTTGGCGTTGGGTCGGGACCACAGAAGACTTCCCCACTCCTATCTTTACTACTCCTGTGCAAAGAGAAGCACCTGTTGACTTGAGCTCGTTAGCCTTCTCCTTAAATCCCCTCTTGTTTCCCACTCCTCTTCGAGACTCATTCCCGGTAGCCCCCTCGCGGACTCCTTCTCCTCCTATTTCTCCTCCACCTAATATTCCTATGGCTGGCGCTAATCCCCCTCTGAATAGAATGGACGCCATAGTCACTGCCAGATATGCTCCCTTAATCCTACCGCATCCTATGAATCCTCTCCCTGCTGGAGATTACTTAAAGTACATGCCCAAGTTCACTGAGGAGGGAGACATAACTGCGGAAGAGCACCTGGTTGCTTTCTACAGTTACGCAGACAACCACAACATTGAAAATGAAGATGTCTGGATGAGAGTCTTCATCTAGATCCTGGATGGCGAGGTGAGGAAGTGGTTTAGAGGATTGGCTCCATGGTCTATTGTTTGGATTGAAGCTCTAGATAGTGCTTTCCTAAGACAGTGGGGAGATAGGAAGGATTTTATGTATTACATGACAGAGTTCGGGTCTTTGAAGAAGATGGATGGAGAGTCTGTCTCCGACTTCTCCAAAAGATTTAATAAGATGTATAACAAAATCCTTGCCGAGATAAAGCCTTCAGAAGCCTCAGCTAAGATTTTGTATGCTAGCGCGTTCGGCCCCAATTTCTGCCTTTTGTTGAGAGAAAGAAGAGCCACCACTTTAGCTCAAATGCAAGATGTGTCCATAGAGGTGGAATCTAATGTGTTAGCAGCTGATAGACTGAGGAACAAATCCAACGCAGATAGGAGAAAAGGAAGGTCAGAAGCCTCGACTTCTGACCCATCGGTGCCCCACCCTCAAGTGGATGAACTGACCAGGATGGTGAAACTCTGTCTGCGGAGATGGAGAAAATGAGGGTGGAAGGGAGGCAAGCATACAAGGGCCCTCTGAATGCCGAAAACAAGGGAGGTTTCAGGAGGCCAAACAATTTTACTCCCGCGAATGTGCAAAGAGAGAGGGGAAGAGACAGAGAAGACCAGAAAATTAAGCCCCCTTTCCAAAACAATTTTGTGGCCGAGGAGGAACAAGAAGGAACAGGTGAGCTTGATCCTAAAATCCACTTCTTAGAGGACACTCCTCTTTTTCCTCATCTCACTCAAGTAGATTATGAGGAGTCTCTCATGGATAGTCAACTGAATGAATTGAGCAAAGGAGATAAGGCTACTGGCAGCCGAGGCAGGTACAACCTGAGGTCCAACAAGAAGACAGCAACACCTGATATTCCTGAGCAGTCCACTAGAATAGAGAAACCCGCTAATCAAGTAGCAGATGGTCACAGAGTTAAGAAGACTCAACCTCTCTCTCCCATTGTCCACAATCATGCCCCTGAAATAAGAGAGATTCCAAAGCTTACATCTTCTTTCAATTTTGAGCATGAGATTCAAAAGATCAGGGTCCCTGTGCCCCTCACTGAGCTAATTAAACACAAAGAATTTAAAAAATGCTTCTCTGAAATTTTACAGTCTGAAGCCTCATGCCTTCCCACAGACTCCATAAACCTCCAAGACGAAAAGCCAGCAGTTGTCCTAGGACCCATGGTAGAAGGCAGAGATGATTCATCCCCTCCCTTCTACACTTCCCTGAACATACATGATAAAGTGTTGCATAATTTCCTTATGGATTCAGGGGCCTCTCACAACCTCATGCCCAAAACTGTCATGGAAGAGTTAGGACTGGAAGTCACCCGAACCTATCATGACCTTTATTCTTTTGACTCTAGGAGAGTCCAGTGTCTTGGAGTTATTAAGGACCTGGTTGTGACCTTGTTTCAACTACCCATGAAAAGTGTGGTCATGGATATCGTAGTAGCTGATGTCCCCCCCAAGTTCGGTATGATATTTTCAAGATCTTGGATAAAATGACTGGGAGGAACCTTGCAGATGGATCTCACATATGCCACTATTCCAGTGTTTGGAGGAGAGCATAGAAGACTGTATCAGGAAGCCCAACTGGCCTACATAATCAGTGATGAAGTTAACCCCACCAATCATCCCATATTTGCCTTGGACATTGATTTAGGCTCCAGTTTACTACAGCTCACCCATGCCCCGAGCCTCCTCTCAAACTCAAAAAGCATCCCACCATTTCCCCTAAACCTTTTTCCTCCATCACCCCCATATGGAAAATGTTCTTTGATGGAGCCTCCTCCAGAGAAGGTGCTGGAGCTGGAGTGGTTTTTGTGTCACCTGCTCAGGAGACCACATCTCTGTCATACAAATTAGAATTCAAAGCTACCAATAATGTGGCAGAGTATGAAGCTCTTATTCTGGGATTACGAGCCACAAGGGAAATGGGAATTCAAGAGTTAGCAGTGTTCGGAGATGCCGAGTTGGTAGTCCAGCAGATCAGAAGCGCTTATCAGGCCAAGCATCCTCGACTCAAGAGTTACAGGAATGAGGTATGGGATCTAATTGATAGTTTCTTCTCAGAATTTAACATTGCTTTCATCCCGAGAGAAGAGAACACGGTGGCAGATTCCGTGGCTACATCTACAAGCCTTTTCAAGGTACCCTTGCCGCCCAAACTGAGGTATGATGTAGAAGTAAAATACAGGCCCTCCATACCTGACAATGTTAAGCATTGGAAGGTGTTTGAGGACGATCTTGAGATCAAGAAATTCTTGGAAACTATCAAGGATTTTTCAGAGCTACATATCGATCAAGATTCTATCTTTGAAGATAGGTTGGATGGGGGTGAGTTGCTGAGTAAAATAGAAAAACATGACATTATTCAGTTGCCTAGCAATCACATTCCGAGAGGACTAGTCCCGTTAGAGAGATTGTTTGATGGGAATGATGTGGCAGTAAAGGGGAGAGTTTCAGGTGATGATGCTGACGCAGCTGAGTGCAACATCGACACACAAGAGGAGCCTAGGTTTGTCAAGTTGTCAAGGAGTTTAACCAAGGAGCAAAGGGTTGAATATACCGAGTTGCTGAGAGAGTTTGCTGATGTGTTTCCATGGACCTAGGAAGACCTCAAGATGTATGACACATCAGTCATTGAGCACAAGATCCCACTGAAAGAAGAGGCTAAGCCATTCAAGAAGAAACTGAGGCAGATAAATCCCATGTTGCTACCTGTCATGGAAAAAGAAGTGAAGAAGTTGTTGGATGCCCAAATCATCGTCCCCTTGAGATATTCCGATTGGGTGGCCAATTTGGTTCCGATAGAAAGAAAAGTGGGGAAATCATACTCTGTGTTGATTTCAGGAACCTGAACAGGAGCTCAAGGAAAGACAATTATCCCCTGCCCAACATGGAGCACATATTGCAGAAGGTCACTGGCGCATCTAGAATATCCATGATTGACGGCTTCTCTGGCTACAATCAGATATCAATCAAGCCTGAGGACAGAGAGAAGACAACCTTCACCACTCCTTGGGGCACATTCATGTATGCCAAAATGCCATTCGGATTGATGAATGTGGGAGCAACATTTCAGTGAGCCATGGACATAGTGTTCATCGAAGAGAAGGATCAGTTTGTGGTGATCTATCTGGATGATATCACAATCTTCTCCAGGACAGACAAGGAGCATTGTTGTCATCTGAAAAGGGTTTTCCTGAAGTGTCGGAGGTTTGGCCTATCCCTGAACCCCAAGAAATCTTTGTTTTCTATGAAGGAAGGGAAGCTATTGGGCCATATAGTGTCTGCAGAAGGAGTAAGGATTGATCCTAGCAGGGTGGAATCACTTCAGACCTTGTCACTTCCTAGATCTAAGAAGGAAGTTCAGGCCTTTTTGGGGAAGATAAACTTTCTAAGGAGATTTGTTTCAAATTTTGCTGAGTTGGTGAAACACATCACGGCCATGCTCAGGAAGGGAAGTGAAATAAAATGGACTGTTGAACCTAGGGAATCTTTTGTTCAAATAAAGAAGGCGTTGACTGAGGCACCTGTGCTAGTCAGTCCTGATTATTCTAAAGATTTCCTGATTTTTTCTTTTGCTTCATGTGATACAGTAGCAGCAGTCTTGTTGCAGAAAAATGATCAAGGGCAAGAGCAACCTATTGCCTTCTATAGAAAGGCATTGCAAGATGCAGAACTCTGGTACGAGATCATGGAGAAGCAAGCCTATGCCCTAGTGAAAGCTCTCAAAGATTTCAGATTCTATGTCTTGCACTCAAAAGTGCATACGTTCCTTCAGCCTCTGTGAAGGACATTCTTATAGACCTGACATAGATGGAAGAAGGGGTAAGTGGATCGCCAAGATCCTAGAGTTTGATCTTGAAATCAAGCCCACCAAATTGATAAAGGGGCAGGGTTTGGCTAAGTTGCTAGATGAATCCAATTGCAAAGCCTTAGGGATTAGTTTCATCAATGAGCAAGCTGAGTCATTCAACCAAAATTTTCAGGATGCCTTGTCTCTAGCAACATGCTCTTGGTACAAGGATATCTTGTATTTCCTGCAAGAATTGAGGCCTCCTGATAGAATGGAAAAGGGAAAGGTGAGAGATTTAAAGCTCAAGGCAGTCAGATATTGCCTCATTGACCAAGCCTTGTACTGGAAAGACCCTTCAGGGGTATTTCTAAGGTGCCTGGACCCACAAGAAGCCCAATAGGTTATTTTTTATTTTCACAGTGGCCTTTGTGGGGGTCATTATTTCTGGACGACCACAGCCCATAAGATCCTTCGAGCTAGGTATTACTGGCCCACTTTATTCCCTGATGTCTGCAGAGAAATCATAGCTTGCATCAAATGCCAGAAGTTCTCAAGTAAGCAGCAGCTCAAATCTCTGCCATTAAAGCCTGTAGTGGTTTCAGCACCCTTTCAGCAGTGGGGATTGGACTTCATTGGAGAGATTCATCCTCCCTCAAGTGGTCAGTACATATGGATCCTGACTGCAACAAACTATTTCACCAAGTGGATAGAAGCTGTTCCTACCAAAAGCACTTCCCACAAAGTGATTATCAGTTTCCTAGAAGACGTCATAGCTCAATTTGGTTGCCGCAGCAGAATTGTCACTGACAATGCCGCCCCCTTCAGGTCTGAGCCTCTGTTCAAGTTTTGTGAGAAATTTGAGATTTCACTGATTCACTCTACCCCCTATTATCCTCAAGGAAACGGACTGGCGGAATCTTCCAATAAAATTCTGATCAAGCTCATTAAGAAATTATTGGAAGACAATAAAAGGGTCTGGGATTCAAAGCTTAAATTTGCTCTGTGTGCTGACCGAGTGACAACAAAGAAGTCCCTGGGTATCTCACCTTTCCAACTTGTTTACGGGATGGAACTCATTTTCCCTACTCATCTCGCTTTATCTGTGGCAAAGTTCCTCCAAGACCTCGAAGGAGAGCCTGACAATATGGTCAGAAGGGTTCACTAGATGGTGGAAATACAACACATTAGGGAGCAGGTCATGAACAGGGCTTACGATCATCAGCAGAAGATCAAGCAGGATTTTGAAAAGAAGGGCAGGACGAAATAATTCGAGCAGGGTGACCTGGTGCTCAAGTGGGACGCACCCAGACAGGATAAAGGCAAGCACAGCAAGTTTGATGCCCTCTGGTTTGGGCCTCTCAATATCCTTGAAGTATTTTCAAACAACACTTACAAGTTGTAGGATCTGGAGGGTGAAGAGGTTTTCAACAGCCCGGTGAATGGGCATTTCCTGAAAAAATGTTTTATTTGAGCCTTAAACGGCTCCTCTGTTTGTAAATATTGTCTTTTAGTTCTTTGTTTCGTTTCTTTTTGTATGTTTTCGACCTAATAAGTGACTTCGTAGCCCAACAGAAAGGCGACTGGAACTGCAGAAGGAGTTCTTAGAGCATCACAGGGATGACCCTATCCCCCATGGAGCCTAATGTTAGTGATAATTCTTGTCACGGGCTCTAGAGAATCCAGGTCTGCAAGTTGCACGAAATTCTCAAGCGCAACATGGGAGAATCCCTGTTTTTTCCCGATAACAAGTCAAGCGAGCGGGCAAATGTCGTCGGCAGCATCCAAGGTCTATTTCGCAAAGCAAATCAACGATCGATGGGTAATCGTAGTCAGCCGATTCAAACCAAAGTATAGCGCGAAAGTTTTCAAAAAAGTGAGCAGTCAGATTTCCTCGGGGGTCAACCTTCGCTGACCATCGTGTCTTGGAACTTCGCGAGAGGATTAGGCCAAAGTTCCACACTCCAACTTGTGAGATTGCGAGTTGCGAGAGTCTTTAATGTTGGGCCATGGTCTTGGCGCCTAGTCACAATGGAACATGCCTGAGGAGAAGGCGCCAGCGCACACAATATGATAAGGCAGGTCCCAAAATACTGAAAGTGATCCCAGCCGCCCATTTGAAGTGGATATGTGGTGCATGATTAGGCTCCTCGCCTTTTCACCCATCGTGAATTTAAAGCACGAGGGCCAGCCTCCTCCCAGCCACGAGACGCGAAGTGCCGAGGGTGATAGGGATCGGGCCCACAATACTGACAAGATAATCAGAACCGTCAGATCTAAAAGGACTCCTAGGACATGATTAAGTCGTCTCGGCGTTTCGCCTCTTGCGACTTCAAGGCACAGAGAGCAGTCCCCCTTATTTGCGAATGCTGAAAGCTTCTATGGGAATAAAGTAGGGTCACTGTCCATGGTCACCCATGAAATTAAAAGAGCTAAGCAGAAGGGGGCCTAAAGGCGTTGTGTCCAGTGGCCGAAAGCATCGTCATGATTCCCAGATTCCGCCAGAAGCGATTTCGCTCCTGGTTTTCGCTTGGAGTAAATAAAGATAAGAAAGAGTAGTTGAAGCCTCCTTTCATTCATTAAATGAGGGAATCGAGAGTCTGGCAAGACGTCCGCTCGCAAAGGTCCTGTGTACTGATTTTCTCAGAGAGGCCATGCCGAGGTCCTCATCTCGACGAAGAAGTCTGCACATGCTAACCGAGTGCTTAATGGCTCAGCTACCCTCCTTACAGGAGCCATGCATAGTTAAGGTGACATTTAAAGAAAGATATCGGTATGAGTTTGATCGAAGGGACACCAAGCCTCGGGGTGACGAGGCACGCCTCTGTGAGGAGAATTTCCTAAGTATATAGACTCAGTCTTTGTATTTTGCAAGCATCTATGATTGAGCAGAGCTCCCGGTTGTAAAGTTTTAACAAAGCACCGTAAATCTGATGATGTATAGACTTACGAGACTTCTTGTCTTTTGAATGCCAGTTTCTTTACATCTTTGTTATATTGTGTTAGAGCAGCTCGGAATTGGAGGATCCAGTCGAGTTGTAGCTGTTATAGGATGATGTTGTGATGGATCACTGTAATGGTTATGGAGTCTCTAATCGGTTCCTGTGTTTTCCTTAACGCTAAATGACTTGGAATTGGAGGATCCATTCAAGTCTTCTCTTCAGTTTCTTGAAGCTCTAAACCAGGAGGATCCTGCATTCAGAGTTTTTCCCCTACCAACCGCTGTAATCCTGTTGCCCAGAGTTGTTTGTTCACCTTTCTTACTAAGTCTTCCACCTGCTCATCTTTTAATCGACCCACTGGTTGAAGTTAGGATTCCAGACCTCCTTTGTTCTTTACATACTAGATCCAGTCCCCGAGTTAGAGTGACATCTCCTCGAGTCTCTACCCATTTTATCTCCCATTTATCAAACCGTGACATAAAAACTGATGCGCGTTGGGCTCTGCTCCTGCAAGCAATCTAGGAGTGACTTCTGATGCTAACAGTACCCTAGTACAATCCAACGAATGTGAATAAATGAGTTGAAATCAAACATTCGTGGAATCATTTGATCAGAGGTCAATGATGTAAACTTGATGTTGGAAGTGAGGAGGCCTTCCATTGAGGCATGCAGGTCCCAAGGTACTAACTAGTTTCTAAGTCAAATTTCTTGGATAACGTGTTGAAGTCGACAGGAAAATACTCGTCGAAGGAGGGCCTGGATGTATCCCACATCAACGGCATGAAACTGACATAGAGATGTAAGATGGTGAATCAAATGAGTATGGACTGGCATGGGTATTGAAACTGGAAATTTGTGATGGTTGAATCTCGAGGAAGATACTTCCATTGAACAATGAAGCACAAACAACAGAAATGTAACATGGACCAAAACATGATGCAATGGATACTGTGACTTTTTTCGGGTGACCCAAAGGAGTAAATAAACTCAGAGGATTGGTTCAGTGCAAAGGTTCAGTAGATTAAAATGTATGTAAATACAATGTGTCATTTTCAAGGGCGATTGCAAGAGTGACTTGTGATGATTCTAAAAAATGGCTTGACTTACTTCCTTCAATTTTTCCCCCATCCAGATAGATGAGTACCTCTTTTTATTTTAACGAGATATAGGAGGATAACACATGCTTTATATAACTCACCTTCAGTAAGTTCCTCTTCCTTTGCTTAATGAACTGGAAGAAGTAACAGTTTGGTCCCATATGGGCCCTTCAATATGTAATTTTAACGATTCAAGAGAAGGAAAACTCGATGGTTTTTCATGTTTAGAGAGTCTCAAAATAACTTAAACATGACTCTAGGGTTGCCCTTTTTCGTAATATTAGTCTCTGAATTCCAAAAAAGAGAGAAACGGATATTCAGGAGGTGCCCTTTAAAAACCTTTTAAATGAGTGTGAAAGGAAGCAAGATCACTCGACAATCTTTTCATATTTAGAGAGTCTGAAAAGAGTTTAAAGGAGACTTTGAGGGGTTCCTTTTTCATATAACCTTACGATTCTAAAAAAGAGATAAAAGTCTACTTAGTTACATTCTCATGTTTTTTCGAGCATGAGAAAGAACAAAGACCGTGCTCATCAGTTTTACAAGGTTAAACGGAAAAATATTGCTTTGAAACCTGCAAGTGAAGACAAATCTACATCCAGGGTATGAGTAACATCTCTGAAAAAGATTTTAAAACCCAAAAGAAACTATAGATTAGCAAAAATGAACCCTGTAATAGTGAAATAGGGCTAAGAATCTTTTTTACCATTTCATTTTTACCAATATCTTTTAGCATTGGTATTTTTGACTTTGGAGGGCTATTTTCAAGCTATTGGCACCGAAGCTACGGTTGACCATTTTCACATCTGTTGGGATGAGGTTGGTCATTAACCCATTCTAATCATTTTTCATGGTTTAGAATTTTTTTTTAGTTAGTTTTTAGGCTTGTCTTGGGCTCCCTAGGAAGCCCTGAATGTTGAACTAGATCAACGCTCCCTCAAAGGGGTGAGGGGAGCACTGACCGTATTTTCGGTGCCCTGGTATGTGTTCTAAGGGAGTGCTAGTGCCCTATGGATGAGTTTAGGGGGGGGCTAAAAATAACTTGTTGTTTATGCTAAAAGTACCCAAATTTTTATTGTGAGAAGATGATTAATGGATATTAATTGCATGTTCTTGTAGTTTACACCGATAAAATCCATGATCAATTGGAAAGAGCGCAAGCATGAGCTCGATGATACAGATGCATTGCAAAACCACCATACAAGGGCCACTTTGAGGAATTTTGGCCTACTCAAGTATTTTAAATTGCAAAATATGAAAAGGAAGTCTTACTACTTGAGTATCTAATTGGATTGTGGGATGAGAAGGCATTCCAAATTGGGCCACAAATGCTCAAAATCGAGCTTGATGATGTATATTTTTGACCAGCCTCTCAAGAAGAGGGGATCCTATCACTTTGTCTGGGCAGTGGGAAACTCCTCAGCCTGTCAAGGTGTACGTGGTTGATCATTGTGTTCTTGGGTCACGATTGGTCGGAGGACGAATCGTGATCAAAGAGGTCAAAGATTTGACACTACGATCTATCTTGTTTTCCATAACCAACCTTTAAGGTAGCATAAGTGCGCATTTGGCTTCAAAATCCCAAATGTCTTATGCTCTACAATGTGTGGAGCCGAGGTTATTCAATTGGAGTGCAGGTTTCCTTTGCAATGTGAAGGATCAAATTATGAAGTGCGGGAATGGGAAACAAAAATTGTTTGGTTATGGTTTCTTTTTGGGTTCGTTCTTTCTATAGAGGATACCTCAGATACAGCCGCAGATTGCACTTATGGCATGACCGGTAGTTGAACCACGTATGGAAAGGTGGACGAGTTTGTCTCCAAGATTGGGGACCGACTTTCCATATGTCAGAGTGGATTTTCGAGGTATCCTAGATTTAGTACTTCCAGAGGGTATTATCTAGGATGCATCAGGTACGAAACCAAAACCTTGTCAAGTGTTTTTTTTTTT
>ML780007.1:544669-578901 GCA_009831015.1 Picea engelmannii
GGGGGGGGGGGGGAATATAGAGTGTATATCCTCCTAAATTTCTTCTAGAGTAGGAAAAAAAGACGATCAATGATGGCTGTCATCCCAAGGTACCTCATCGATACTAAGGATTTCCATAATGGATTCTTCTGATCGGAAAATCTGGGAAATGTAGTCAAAAGAAGAGGACAAGGAACTCAACCAAGATGGAAATGAATAAGTGTTGGATGCCAATAGATGTTGGTTGTCCATGGAGGGAGACACAGATTGGATATAATCGTATGAAGCCTCAGCTAGACTAAGTGGCATAGCGTCACCCAATGCATCGAATTCTAACGGACTAGGCACAACCCAAAGATCAAATGATTCTAAATAATGATATGCCATAGTCAAAATCATATTGATTGTGGAAATATGTTGTGTGGTGGGACGAAGTGGTGCAGGGAAAGTACCCATAAGGGAAGAATATTTTAAAATACCTACACCAACATTTTCATAACTGAACTTAGTATCTCCCAATAAAGGAATATTGTTGGTGGCGGGAGTGCAAGCGTCGGGTGTACAATAATCTAATTGGTCGATAGTGACAATTTTTCCTTGATGAGGGAATTGTACACATTGAAACACCGATGAATCGACGACAATCATGGAATAAAACCAACTTCTTCCTAATCACAAGTTGTAATGAAGGGGAGCATCAACTACCTCTACATCGACATAGACGATCTTACCTCCCAACTGAACGTCTAAGGACTACAAGAGTTCGTGAGGACGAAAACCTTGTTTGTCAAATGCTCGAAACATTGTAGGGGATTGTTTAAGTGCAATTGATTTTAATCCTTTCCAGCAAGCTAATGACATGACAAGGGGTGGAAGCTCCCTCATCCAATATGGTGCAGTGAATGTGTTGGTTATGAACATGGACATCAATTTGAAAAGCAAGCTGGTCAGAAAGTCATGACTTGAAGTTGTCTAGGTTAAACATGATATTGTTTGACGACTTAGGATCAATGGTGTCAGTGGCAACCAAGAGCATTCTCCGTTGACTTGGGAAATGTTGTGGAACTTCAAGAGCATACATAGCACAAGGTGCTTGAGCCAAATCTTCAACAATGTTGTAGTTTTGGGCGAAATGTGAACTAGGATTAAAAGTTGATTTTCATATAGTGCTCTTGGGAGGGCGTAAAATAGAGTCAAAAGTAGGTTTCTCTATATGAAGTGATCCATATGGAGGACTAACGAAGGCAAGAGATGGATCTGGTGGAGTATTGCTAGCGACCTTTTATTTATCAGGTTTAACCGGTGTGTCGTATGTGGTGGCACGAGTGGTTAAATCAATCCCATTGAACATATAAATATGAGCACCCGTTGAGGCTTCATCACTAAGAGGATGGTTGGAACTGCCCCCCATGGGAGGGGAAAGTGCTTCAGAAACCATGGATTGTTGCTAAGCAAAAGGCTTTGTTAACACGACGGGTTGGGAATTCCCTTTGAAAATTTTTGCAACTTCATTGCGATGTGGCAGTCTCGGGTGAAATGATCTTCACCACAAATAAGAGATGGGAATTTTGGTTTTCGCTGTGGTTTCTTCTCGGCAGCAGGTGGTGGAGTTTTTGTTTTGGGATGTTCATTATTATTATTATTATTATTGGGTTTATGTTTTATTTTCTTCTTACTCCTAGATTGATGTGAAGAGGCAGATTGAACTGTATTCACCTCAGAGATTTGAGTCAGGAGGGAGGTAGAGGAGAGTGAAGTTGAACTGGTAACAGGTGTTGAAACAGAGCAATTTACTGTTCCGGTCGACTGTGATGTAGATTGGGTTTTTACGGTACCGATAAATCCATCTGCATGTGTCTTGGAAGAAGGTTTGGATGGATCAGTAGGAGTACGGGTAACATTTGGAATCAACTCATACAAAGTACCATATTGGGAGTTGTTAGCGATTATTTTTGTCATTAGGCGCAGAAGCACCCAGGTTGTAGATTGCACACGAAATGCCCAAGTGCAGCAACGGAAGGACCAACTTTTCGGTTATGAGTCGGGCGAGCAGGCAAGGTTTTGACGTCTTCAGTCCAGATCCATCCACGACGCAGACCAATGGTCATCGAGATCTCGGGGTTACCAAGGTACCTGACATATAGCACCAAAGAAATCCCTTATGTTTCAAGGCTAAATCTGGGTCGTTCGATCTAGGGATGTGTGTCGCAAGATCTGGCCGCGTCGACATTTCGGCGGTCGGGAGTTCGTAGGGTGAGGGTTTCATGTTGATCAACATCGTGAAACCCCGAATCCCGATAGCGTCGAAAGCATAGAAGGTGGAGCCCGCGACATCATGAAGTATTTTCAGCCATCCATCCAGAGGGGACACCTGGCAGCAAATAGCGCCATCTCGACGCTTCGCCCATCGCGACTCCAACACGAAAAGAGCAACTTCGTTATTTTCCGATGCACGAGGTGCTAGGAGAATCCTGGATCGGGGCCCACGGTATCGCCGAGAGAGTTAAGAGCCGTCAAATCTGGATGGATGCATGGTGCCAGATTAAGCCTTCTCGGCATATCGCTCATCGTGATTTAAATCATCGAAGGTTAGCCCTTTCATATTCGTGAACGCCGAAAGCATGTGTTCACATCCCATGATCACTTGGGGAGAGGAAGGAGCTACGTGAATTAGGCCAAAGGCACCGAGTTCAGTTGCAATGAGGGTCATCATGATCTCCAAGCATCATTGGACCCAATCTTGATACTGTTTCTAGTATTGAAGTAAATGATGACAAGATCGGGTGGCTGAAACCTCCTTTCGTTCATTGAATGAGGGGAATGGAGGGTCTGGTGAGCCTCCTTCTCACAAAGGTCCTGTGTATCAATTTTCTCAAAAATACCATGCCGAAGTCCTTAACTCAATGGAGAAGTCTGCACACGCTAGCCAATCACTTAACGTCTCAGCTACCCTCCTTACAGGAGCCATGCCTGGATAAGGTGGCATTTAAAGATAGACATTGGTACGAGTTTGACTAAAGGGACACCAAGCTTCGGGTGACTAGACACGCCTCTGTGAGGTGAATTTTCTTGGGTATATAGGCCCAGTATTTGTATTTTTGAAGGCATCGTTGGTAGAGCAAAGATCTAAACTGTAAAGTTTTAACAACCATTCTAAAATCCTGGTTGTGCATCTATATTTGAGATTTCTTGTTTTATGACAAACAGTTTTCCTAATCCGTCTATGTTTTCATCTTATATCGGAGAGTTCATGGTCGACTGATTTGCATGAATTGTTGCAGTTATGTTTTGATAAAGGATTTATCGTCACATTATTGTATTCTCTGGTTTTCTGCATTTGGATGTAAGAGGATATTACCTTTGGATGCCCTCTCTCATAGTCTGTTACAAACCTGACGTTTATAACAAATCCTCACACTCTCCTTATACATGTCTTCCCCCTATTCACCCTCATTATAGCTCACTGTTTGGAATTTATCTAAGACCTCACTCGCCCATGCATGCCTGGCCTAGTTTCAGAGATGAAACGATATTGTTCTAAGTTTTACTTCAATTTGATCATTTCTTTATAAACAAAACGTGACATTAAACTGATGGGCGTCGAGCTCTGCCCCTATTGCAATCCAGGAGTGACTTTCGACGCTAACATTTCTGGCGTCGTTGTCGGGGACGAAGTTGAATATTTTCCCTGGGATTGAACGACAACGATTAACTGATTCTAAAGGTGCATCAGATATCAGGATTATTAAGATTGCTACTATGCACCTGGCGACTTCATTGTGACGACTCCGCTGGGGATAACCTACTCTATTAATTGTGGATTTCATAGGTAGACACACGCGGTCTCATCCACAGCTGCCTCTAGCTACACCTGAAGCTAACCTAGAGGTGGTTCTCAGAAGAGGAAAGAGCTCTGCAGAAGAAGTTTCCATCGCCGACATAGGTAATCCGCCATCTCCTTCTGTGAGAAATCATTTTTCTCCTCCTCAGTTTCTTAATAGACCTCCTTCAGAGGTTTCCCGTTTCTTGAATTTTGGGAGTGTTCCTACTGATTTTTCCCCTCTTGGTCTGGAACTGGAGGGAGAAATTCTTATCACTCCCTTCTCCTCTGAAGTTGTTCCTTGGTGTAGACCTGAGACTACAGAATATTTTCCCACTCCTGCACAAAGAGGAGCACCTGCTAACTTGAGCTCGTTAACCTTCTCCTTGAATCCTCTCTTGTTTCCTACTCCACTTCGGGACTCATCCCCAGTAGCCCCATCGTGAACTCCTTCTCCTCCCAGCTCTCCTCCACCTAATATTACTATGGCTGGTGCTAATCCCCCTTTGAATAGAATGGATGCCATAGTCACTTCCAGGTATGCTCCCTTAGTTCTACCCCATCCTATGAATCCTCTCCCTACTGGAGATTACTTGAAATACATGCCCAACTTCACTGGAGAGGGAGACGTGACTGTCGAAGAGAACCTAGCTACTTTCTACAGTTATGCAGACAACCTCAACATTGAAAATGAAGATGTCTGGATGAGAGTCTTTGTCCAGAGCCTGGATGGTGAGGTGAGGAAGTGGTTTAGAGGATTGGCTCCAGGGTCTATTGTTGGGATTGAAGCTCTGGATACTGCTTTCCTGAGGATGTGGGGAGATAGGAAGGATTTCATGTACTACATGACAGAGTTTGGGTCTCTGAAGAAAATGGAAGGAGAATTTGTCTATGACTTCTCCAAAATATTTAATAAGATGTATAAAAAAATCCCTGCTGAGATAAAACCTTCAGAAGCCTCAGCTAAGATTTTGTATGCTAGCGCATTCGGCCCCGATTTCTGCCTTTTGTTGAGAGAAAGAAGAGCCACCACCTTGGCTCAAATGCAAGATGCAGCCATAGAGGTGGAATCCAATGTTTTAGCAGCTGACAGACTAAGGAACAAGGCCGACACAGACAGGAGAAAAGGAAGGTCAGAAGCCTCGGCTTCTGACCCATCGGTGCCCCACCCTCAAGTGGATGAACTGACCAGGATGGTGAAATCTCTGTCTGCAGAGATGGAGAGAATGAGGGTGGAAGGGAGGCAGGCATACAAGGGCCCTCTAAACACCGAAAACAAGGGAGGTTTCAGGAGTCCAAACAATTTTACTCCCGCGAATGTACAAAGAGAGAAGGGAAGAGACAGAGAAGACTAGAAAATTCAGGCCCCTTTTCAAAACAATTTTGTGGTCGAGTGGGAAGAAGGAGAAACAAATGAGATGGATCCTGAAATCCATTGCTTTGGGGACACTCCTCCCTTTCGTCATCTCACTCAATCAACATATGAGGAATCTCTCATGGATAGCCAGCTAAATGAACTAAGCAAGGCGAGTGGCAGCCCATGCAGATATGATCTGAGGTCAAAGAAAAAGACTAAAGTGTCTGACATTCCTGAGCAGTCCACCAGGACAGAGAAACTTGTTGATGAAGAAGAAAACAGTCACAGAGGTAAGAGGACCCAACCCCTCTCCCCCATTATCCAGAGTCATGCTCCCGAAATAAGAGAAATCTCAAAGCTCTCATCTTCTTTTAATTTCGAGCATGAAATTCAAAAAATCAGAATCCCTGTGCCCCTGACAGAATTGATTAAACATGAAGGGTTTAAAAAGCACTTCTCTGAGCTCTTACAGTCTGAGTTCTCAAGCCTTCCCACAAACTCCATCAATTTGCAAGATGAAAAGCCTGCAGTTATCCTAGGTCCTATGGTAGAAGACAGGAATGACTCATCCCCTCCCTTCTACACTTACTTGAACATACATGACAAGGTATTGCACAATTGCTTGATGGATTCGGGGGCTTCTCACAACCTCATGCCCAAAACTATCATGGAAGAGTTAGGACTAGAAGTCACCTGAGCCTATCATGACCTCTATTCCTTTGACTCCAGAAAACTTCAGTGTCTAGGAGTTATCAAAGACCTGGTCGTGACCTTGTTTCAACTACCCATGAAAAGCGTGGTCATGGACATTGTGGTGGCCTATGTTCCCCCCAAGTTTGGTATGTTTTTATCAAGATATTGGATAAAAATACTGGGGGGAACCTTGCAGATGGACCTCACATATGCTACTACCCCAGTATTTGGAGGAGAGCATAGAAGGCTATACAGAGAAGCCCAGCTGGCATATATAATCAGTGATGAGGCCAACCCTACCAATCATCCCATCTTTGCCTTGGACACTGATTTAGGCTCCAGTTTACTACAACTCACCCATGCCCCCGAGCCTCCCCTCAAACTCAGAAAGCAACCCACTTCTCCTTGTGAACTTCCTCTTGCCATCACCCCCGTTTGGAAAATGTTTTTTGATGGAGCCTGTTCCCGGGAAGGCGCTGGTGTTGGGGTGTTTTTTGTGTCACCTACCCAGGAAACCGTATCTCTGTCATACAAATTAGAATTTGAAACCTCAAACAATGTGGTAGAGTATGAAGCCCTTGTTCTAGGATTAAGAGTTGCAAGGGAAATGGGAATTCAGGAGATAGCAGTGTTCGAAGATGCAGAGTTGGTGGTCCAACAGGTCAGAAGCGTTTATCAGGCTAAGAACCCTCGACTCAGAAATTACAGGAATGAAGCGTGGGACCTAATTGACAATTTCTTCTCAGCTTTCAAATTCTCTTTTATTCCAAGAGAGGATAATGTTGTGGCCGATTCTTTAGCTGTCTCAGCCAGCTTGCTCAAAGTTTCTCCACCATCCGTAGTCAACTCTGAGGTTGGAATAAGATGTAGGCCCTCTGTACAGGATAATGTCAAGCATTGGAAGGTGTTTGAAGATGATCAGTAAATTGAAATATTTCTCCGTTCCGTTGATGAATTTTCTGCATTGCACATCGATCAGGATCTTGACACAGAAGGTGACCCTCCCCATGAGGTGTTTTTAAATAAAATTGCTAACCACCAGATTATTCAGCTACCTAGCAATCACATTCTGAGGGGACTAGTCCCGTTTGAAAGATTGTTCGATGGGAATGATGTGGAAGTAAAGGGTAGAGTGGCAGATGAAGATGCTGATACAGCTGAGTGCAACATCGACACACCGGAGGAGCCCAAGTTTGTCAAATTGTCAAGCAGCCTGAACACAGAGCAGAGGGACGAATATACTGAGTTGCTGAAAGAATTTGCTGATGTGTTTGCATGGACATACTAAGACCTCAAGACGTATGACACATCTGTCATTGAGCATAAGATCCCGTTGAAGGAAGAAACTAGGCCATTCAGGCAGAAGCTAAGGTAGATAAATCCCATGTTGCTACCCATTATGGAGAAAGAAGTGAAGAAGTTGTTAGAAGCCCAGATCATTGTCCCCTTGAGATATTCCGAATGGGTAGCCAATTTGGTTCCCGTAAGGAAGAAAAGCAAATAAATCAGGCTTTGTGTCAACTTCAGGAACCTGAACAGGAGCTCAAAGAAAGACAATTATCCCCTACCCAACATGGAGCATATACTGCAAAGGGTAACCGGTGCATCTAGGATTTCCATGATAGACGGTTTTTCTAGCTATAATCAGATATCAGTCATGCCTGAGGACAGGGAGAAGACAACCTTCACCACTCCTTGGGGAACATTCATGTATGTCAAGATGCCATTTGGACTAATGAATGCAGGAGCAACATTTCAGCGAACCATGGATATAGTCTTCATCGGGGAGAAGGACCGGTTCATGGTGATCTATTTCAATGAAATCATAGTCTTCTACAGCTTAGAAAAGGATCATCGCCGCCACTTGAAGAAAGTTTTCATGAAATGTCAGAGGTTTGGTCTGTACCTAAACCCCAAGAAATATTTGTTCGCTATGCAGGAAGGGAAGTTGTTAGGCCATATAGTATCAGCAGAGGGAGTGAGAATTGATCCCAGCAGAGTGGAAGCAATTCAAACCTTATCGCTTCCCAAGTCTAAAAAAGAGGTTCAGACCTTTTTGGGGAAAATCAATTTTCTAAGGAGGTTTGTCTCAAATTTTGTCAAGCTAGTGAAACACATCACGGCCATGCTCAGGAACGAAAATGAGGTGAAATGGACCACTGAGCCCAGGGCATCTTTTGACCAAATAAAAAGGGCACTGACTGAGACACCTGTGCTGATCAGTCCCGACTTTTCCAAAGAATTCCTAATTTTCTCCTTTGCCTCTTTGGATACAGTAGCAGTTGTCTTGTTACAGAAAAATGAGAAGGGGCATGAGAAACCCATCGCTTTCTTCAGCAAGGCATTAAGAGATGAGGAGACTAGGTATGAGATCATGGAGAAGCAGGCCTATGCCTTAGTGAAATCCCTCAAAGCTTTCAGGATCTATGTCTTGCATTCGAAGGTGACAGCATACGTTCCTTCATCTTCCGTAAAGGACATTCTTGTATAGCCAGAAATAGATGGGAGAAGAGGCAAATGGATAGCAAAAATTCTAGAATTTGACTTGGAAATAAAGCCCACCAAGTTGGTCAAGGGGCAAGGTCTAGCCAAGCTACTGGTTGAATCTAACTATGAAGCCTTGGGAGTTAGTTTCTTCAACACTCACTTAGGAACTCAGCAAACTGAGTTGCCCAGCCAATGCTCTCAAGATTGCTTATCGCTGACCGATTGCGCCTGGTATCGTGACATTCTATACTTTATGCAGGAATTGAAGCCTCCGGATGGAATGGGTAAAAGCAGGGCAAGATATTTAAAGCTCAAGGCGGTCAGGTATTGTCTCATCGAGCAAGTTTTGTACTGGAGAGATCCATTGGGGATGCTGCTGAGATGTTTGAACCCACCAGAAGCCCAGAAAGTTATATTTGATTTCCATGAAGGCCTTTGTGGGGGGCATCATTTCTGGAAAAACACAACTCATAAGATCCTCAGGGCTGGATATTACTGGCCTACCTTATTTGTTGATGTTTGTAAAGGAATCAGAGCTTGCATCAAGTGCCAAAAGTTCTCAGGAAAGCAACAGCTCAAATCACTGCCATTGAAGCCTATAGTATCTCTAGCACCTTTTCAGTAGTGGGGGTTGGACTTCATTGGATAAATTCATCCTCCCTCAAGCGGTCACCACAGATGGATCCTGACAGCAACAGATTATTTCACCAAGTGGATAGAAGTTGTCCCCACCAGAAGTGCATCTCACAAAGTAATTATCAGCTTCCTGGAAGGTATCATGGCCAGATTTGGCTGTCCCAGCAGGATTGTCACCGATAATGTTGCTTCTTTCAAGTCTGAGCCTCTAATCAAGTTCTGTGAGCAGTTCCAGATCTCACTAATTCAGTCCACTCCCTACTATCCCCAGGGAAATGGTTTAGTAGAGTCCTCTAACAAAAGCCTAATAAGGATCATCAAAAGGTTGTTGGAAGACAACAAAAGGGCCTGGGATTCAAAGTTGAAGTTTTCTTTATGGGTTGATCGTGTGACAACGAAGAAATCTCTGGGTACTTCACCTTTTCAGCTAGTCTACGGAGCAGAGGCATTTTTTCCTACTCAGCTCGCCTTACCTGTGGCAAAATTATTTCAAGACTATGAGGGAGAAATAGATCATATGATCAAGAGGATTCATCAGATAGTAGAAGTGCAGCAGATCAGAGAGCAGGTGAGGACCGTAGCTCATAATCACCACGAAAAGATCAAGCAGGATTTCAACAAGAAGGTCAGAAAGAAAGAGTTCGAGATCGGGGATTTGGTACTCAACTGGGATGCCCCTAGGCAGGATAAAGGCAAACACAACAAGTTTGATGCCCTCTGGATTGGCCCCTTCAAGATCTCTGAGATTTTCTCCAACAACACGTATGAGTTGCAAGATCTGGACGGTGAAGAGGTTTTCAGCAGCCCAGTGAATGGGCATTTTCTAAAGAAATGTTTTATTTGAGCCTCAGATGGCTCCCTTGTTTGTAAATATTCTCCTTTAGTTCTTTTTTTAGTTTCTTTTTGCGTGTTTTCGGTCTAATAAGTGACTCCATAGCCCAATAGCAAGGCACTGAAGTTGTGGAAGGAGCTCTTAGAGCATCGCAGGGATGACTCTATCCCCCCTGGAGCCTAATGTTAGCGATTATTTTTGTCATTAGGCGCAGAAGCACCCATGTTGCAGATTGCACACGAAATGCCCAAGTGCAGCAACCGAAGGACCAACTTTTCGGTTATGAGTCAGGCGAGCGGGCAATGTTTTGACGTCTTCAGCCGAGATCCATCCACGAAGTAGATCAACGGTCATCAGGATCTCGGGGTTACCAAGGTACCCGACATATAGCACCAAAGAAAGCCCTTATGTTTCAAGGCTGAATCTGGGTCGTCCGATCTAGGGACGAGTGTCGCAAGATCTGGACGCATCGGCATTTCGGCGGTCGGGAGTTCGTAGGGCGAGGGTTTCATGTTGATCAACATCGCGAAACCCTGAATCCTGATAGCGCTGAAAGCATAGAAGGTGGGGCCCGTGACATCACGAAGTATTTTCAACCATCCATCCAAAGGGGACACCTGGAAGCAAATAGCGCCATCTCAGAGCTTCGCCCATCGCGACTCCAACACGCAAAGAACAACTTTGTTATTTTCCGATGCGCGAGGTGCCAGGAGAATCCTGGACCGAGGCCCACGGTATCGCCAGGAGAGTTAAGAGCCCTCAGATATGAAGGGATGCGTGGTGCCAGATTAAGCCTTCTCGGCATATCGCTCATCGCGATTTCAATCAGCGAAGGTTAGCCCTTTCATATTCGTGAACGCCGAAAGCATGTGGTCACAGCCCATGATCACTTGGGGAGAGGAAGGAGCTACGTGAATTAGGCCAAAGGCACCGAGTTCAGTTGCAATGAGGGTCATCGTGATCTCCAAACATAATTGGACCCAATCTTAATACTATTTCTAGTATTGAAGTAAATGAGGACAAGATCGAGTGGTTGAAACCTCCTTTCATTTATTGAATGAGGGGAATGGAGGGTCTGGCGAGCCGCCTGCTATCAGAGGTCCTGTGTATTGATTTTATCAAAAAGACCATGCCGAAGTCCTTAACTCAATGGAGAAGTCTGCACACGCTAGCCAAGCACTTAACGTCTCAGCTACCCTCCTTACAGGAGCCATGCCTGGATAAGGTGGCATTTAAAGATAGACATTGGTATGAGTTTGATTGAAGGGACACCAAGCTTCGGGTGACTAGACACACCTCTGTGAGGTGAATTTTCCTGGGTATATAGGCCCAGTTTTTGTATTTTTGAAGGCATCGATGGTAGACCAAATCTCCCAACTGTAAAGTTTTAACAACCATTCTAAAATCCTGGTTGTGCATCTGTATTTGAGATTTCTTGTTTTATGACAAATAGTTTTCCTAATCTGTCTATGTTTTCATCTTATATCAGAGAGTTCATGATCGACTGATTCGCATGAATTGTTGCAGTTATGTTTTGATAAATGATTTATCGTCACATTATTGTATTCTCTGGTTTTCTACATTTAGATGTAAGAGGATCTTACCTTTGGATGCCTTCTCTCACAGTCTGTTAAAAACTTGACGTTTATAACAGATCCTCACACTCTCCTTATACATGTCTTCTCCCTATTCACCCTCATTATAGCTCATTGTTTGGAGTTTATCTAAGACCTCACTCGCCCATGCACGCCTGGCCTAGTTTCAGAGCTGAAATGATATTGTTCTGAGTTTTACTTCCATTTGATCATTTCTTTATAAACAAAACGTGACATTAAACTGATGGGCGTCGGGCTCTGCCCCTGTTGCAATCCAGGAGTGACTTCCGACGCTAACAGGAGTAAACCAAATATAGGTACTGAGCTCAAGCAATGGGTTTTTCCTCAGTGACTACACCACCCATGGCGACGTTACAAGAAATCGGGGGTAAAAGAGATTTAGTAAACCACTCTGCCAATAGTTGGTCAAGAATGATCGATTTAATCAATGTTCGTCGTCATCTCCACTCATGAATGTGATCAGAGATATGCACGAAGTTCATTTGACGAAGTGAGGTTAAAAGTTCAATACCCTTCTTGTAATGGATGGGTAATTGAAAATGTGTGAGAAAATCCATAGCGAGGGAGTTGAAATATTAAAAAGAACCACGTTGAAGTTCAGTGTACCATTTGGTTGTACAGCCTATGAGTGTGTGCTGGAAGAGACGTAAACGTATAGAATCATTCATCAATGAGTTTGATGAACACCATAAATGGAATGTCATCATATAGTTGTTTGGGTCTTCTCCAGGTTTACCGTCAAATTTGGGGATGTCAGAAGGTAATTTAGTAGGAATTATTAGCCAAAAACAAAAATGCAATATGGGATCATTTGTCAACTGAGACAAGTTTGGTAGATCCAGAGTGGCAAGGAAAGATAATTGTCGGTTAACCTGGGGTGATACTGGTGTGGCATAGGGACACCAGTGGGGACATAAACTGGTTAAGGTGGATAATTATATCCAGTAGGCCCTCCCATATACAATTTTTTTCGACCAATATAGGCAAGATTTGATGGTTGTTGAGGAACATTCATGAGTGGGGTGAAACCGGGCTAATTCTGAGGAGTATAATTCGGTTGATTCGGTTGTGGGGGATAAATAGTTTTCCATTGAGGAAGGTAAATGTTGGTCCCTGAGGAGGGTAAACATTAGAACCTTGGGGAGGATAAACATTAGACCCTTGGGGAGGACAAGGTTGTTGTCCTTGAGGACCCCCGGTGGGATTTGGGACACTCGGATAAGGTTGTCCAAAAGATAGTCCATAAGGAACAGGATTTGATAATCCTCCTTATGGGTTATGGTATGATTTCCCCCCAGGGTAGGGTTGATTAAACATACCTCCTGAAGGTACTCCCCAGGATGGTGAAGGGTTTCCAGAAAAAGAAGGTTGCCCCCCTGCCATAGGTTGATTTACAACTGTGGTTTTACCAGTAAAGGGAGGTAGTCCTCTGTAAGGAACATGCAAAGGTGGTTGTCCCCCAGTAGAGGTAGGCTCACTAAAGGATGATTTTCTGGGAGGGATAGGTTCACTAGATGGTGGTTTCCCCCCAGTCGGTGAATACCTTTATCGTCTACAGGCTCAATCTTGAAAAATTATTAAAACAACAACACACGCTAAAAAATCTAGAAGAACCAACAATCAAACAAACATTCTCTCAGTCACCGTACTAGTTGGTGATAAAATCCAACATCACATGATCAAATTGAGAATGGGATAGGATATGAGAGGGTGGAATAGTTACAATGGTGACCTACTTAACAGACTTACGCCTTGGTGCAAGCTTCCACACATTAATCATGTATTTACCCTCCAAGGAGCCCGAGTGAGTTTGACCACCATCTGTTCCAAATACAGTGAATACTTCCCTTAATCGTCACCTTGTGTAAAGACCCTAAATATTATGGCTACTAAAGAAGCCAACTCACATTCATCCCCTGGGCAAGTACAGTCGACAGTCCAGTCTGAACGTATGGGCAGGATAACAAGTCTGAAATCCTTCAAGAGAACTAAGGATAAGTGGACCATTAGAACTCTAGAGGACCCCAACCAGATTCGAAATTCACGAAGCACCGAGACCAAATGAATACAGTTGGACCTCAAGAAGAACCCCCAATATACAATCTTACTACTACAAACGGTTAAACCACGGAGGAACAATCTATATGGCTCTTCTGAACGCAACCTCGTGCTTAACCCCTATGTGAGAGGGGGATCCCATATATTCTTATAAAAAAATTGGATTTTCTCTCCCTTTCGCAAGAGTTTAAGTTTGTTTTGAATTCTTTGGAGAGTTGTACTCACAACCTAATCCAAATCTCTAATCCTAGTCTAATGTTGGTGGAAGAAAAAAGAAAAATTTTCTAGATAAATTTTAATTAGCATTGATTTTTGTGGTTGTTCTTTACTCAGAGGTGAATGAGAGTGAAACTGATGATATTATGACTCGATTCCCAAAAAAGAATAAAACAAATGATAAACAATTGTTTCTTTCAATGAAATTCTATTTATGGGAAGGAGAAGATTTTTTTCCTTTCACTACCGAACACAAAAATGCATAAATTTCACGCAACTGCTTTCAACAAGAATCCAATTCAATGCTAAACCATTCAAAAATTGATTCTAATATCCAAAATCCAATCATGAAAAGATATATCTTTGTTTAAATATGAACCTTAATTGATTTGATTCGAAGCTACTTATGCCAACCAGATTTCACTATTTGTAGTTTTAGACAATTGGAAGCAAGTATCACATAAACAAGAAGAACACTCTCATAGTGATCAAATAAGAAGCAAAACAATTTAAATTTTTCAAGAAGAAAACCAAAACTCAAACAAGAAAAATTGCTTGGAAAGTTATAAATCAAAGACCAAATGGAAAAGTTCAAAGATCTTTGAACTTCCTTGCGACAACTTTCAAACAATCATATGAACGAGAAAGTATCAAAAACCAACTCAAGATATCAAAGAGGAAGAGTGATTCCAAAACAAGGAAATATCTCAAAAAACCAAACAAAGAACCAAAAAACTCTTATAAAGAAAAAGGTTGCAAGTTTTATAGAAGATACACATTGATAGAAAAAGTCTTGAGCGGGAGGAAAAACGAAAAAATCACACCCAGCAGAAACATCCAATAATTTTTCAACAGAAGTAAAAATCAGTGCTCTGGTTATATAAGCACCAGAGTGCTACAATGCTCCCTAGAGAACTATAGGGGATCATCGATACTAAAATCAAGGCTTTGGCTGTAAGGGAAGAGGGGCGTTGTTTTCTGAGAATGAAAAAATATCAACCCAGAAAATAAAAACTCAAGAAGGCTTGATCATCATCTTGTGTACGATGACTTCAGGACTAACAACACATGTATAAAATAGGAAAAACACAGTGAGTAGGATATCTAGACGGGAAAATACTAAGACAAGACCAAATAAAGAAACCAAAAATGAAAGCTTCGATCTCCAGTGGAGTCGCCAATTTCTGTTGTAGGAAAATTCCCCTGCGGACAAGTGAATTGATCCAGATTTTATGAGCAGAACAAAATGACTACAGATTATTAACAGATGCTTAACACACAATAATAGAGGTACAGTAAAATTGGTTTTCTATTCAATAAGCAAATAAGCTGAAACTGTAAAATGCAGCGGAAAATAAGCTTTCTAGAATGGTGGCGGCTTATCTCTGAGAAGAGATGTGACAGTTGTTCTCATTCGCAAGAAAATGGTTACAATGAGGCTCTGAAGGCCTTTTACAATAAACGAGAATGTCAAAAACCCTAGACATCCAAAAAACTAACCCTAGGAGATGAAGCACCAAAATTCAGGTGGGCCCCATTTGGGTAAGTTAGTACATCAACTTTCTGGGGTCGTAACTTTTGCATACGATCTTCGTTTTAGGCACACAATAGCCCATTGGAAAGGCCTAACCGAGAAGAATAATTTTTTACTAGCCCAGGTAAGTGCCTTTGACAGTCACATGGGCCCCAAATGTTAGGGACCTAACCCCTCGCATAGGTAGAATAATATATTATGATGTAATAAAGGTCAATATTAATAAGGCCTAGCAATAAGGAAGAATAAGTCGAGTGTAAGAAGACCTAATAGAAGCTTTCGCTTCTAGAAGGATCTTCCTCTAGATGGTTCTTTTGATAGACTTATTTAGTATAAATATGAGTTGAGGTTATGAGAACTGTTGTCTTGGATATTATTGTAATAGAGCTCTGCTCTACCGGAGGTTGCCCCCTCGAAGAGGCAAGTGAATATTTATCTCAGTAATTAAAGTGCTCTTTCTGGTGTTATTCTAGTATCATTTTGGTATTATTGTGGTGTTGTTCTGGTTATATTGTTGTTCATCTTCCATTTCTAGCATTTTTTATTTTTTTTGCATACTTTTTATATCTGGAATATTACAAGTGGTATCAGAGCACTTTCCTCGGCAGAAAATTGTGGGTTAAATTTTTTTTCAGGGTAGAGACGTATGCCGACATATTTAAGCTATAGATATCTATATTTATGCACATAAACCCATAGTTGGGGATTCATACACGCGGGAAATACAAGTGGTACTTATGCACGCATCTGTTGGCCAACCTTGTAACCCCTGTTGATACCCCTTCGAGTGGTAGCGCATCAGAAAACACCTATATACAGATAGGCCTAGATTTCCTGAAGCCCTCTTTAGATAAACTGATTGGTCTCCTAACTGCTATAGTGCCACCAAGAAAAACACTCGGGAAGATACTCTCTAGTACCTGGGTAGTCAGATAGTACGGCTAAGGGCACAGTCTAGACTCCTTAGTTGGTGCCCTGAGATATTGGGCCGAGTACTATTGTTGGACCCCGCACGTATATCAGAGAGCTATAGCACAGGGCAAACCCTTGTCTATAGAACCTTTGAATACCTAACCCTTGGGGACGGAAACAAAAAAATAAAACAGACAAGATCTATTTCTGCGCAACTGTGTTTGAGTTTCCAAATCACTACACATTTCTTCCTATTAAAGCATTTGGGCATTTCATCACTGCAATATTCTTCAGACCAAAGTATAACTCCGCATGTGTAAAAAAAAAAAAAAGACTGGAAATTTTTGCACCATTATTTAAGACCTATTCCATTGGATTTATCTCTTCACCCTTATCACATTCATACCTATCATTTTTTAGCAAAAGTTTTGACCCCACCCGCCCCTTTTCAGTTCCCTCGTCATCATGGCCCATACCTGTAGCCAAGACTTGGAAGCTCGCTTCAATACCTTGAAATCTAATTTCACAGAGACCCAACAAGAAGTGAGATGGCTCAGTGAAAATATTTCCACCATCAATAAAAACATGCATTCCTCCATCGCCACCTCAATCGCAGAACTCAAAGAAGACCTCAAACAATACATTAATACCCAGCTTGAATATGTCACTTCGATGATCTACACCAAGCTGCATATCCCTGCAGATCCCCCTTTATCTAACCCACCTTTGCATACCGAAGTTGAAACTTCCTCTCATTCCCATAATTATCATCCCCATCACTTTCAGCGTGACCTACGCCTTCTGTGGGTGGATGTGACCAAATTTGATGGCTCGGATCCCACTGGTTAGGCAACTCAAATGAAACATTATTTCTCTTTGTACGACATTACAGATGACTTGGAAAAACTGTGGTATGGTGTTCTCCATCTAGATAAAGAACATTGGCCATGGTGGCAATGGAGAAAAATTGTTCGTCAAGGGTATGTTGCTTGGACACACTTTGTGGCAGAGATTTATGAATGCTTTGACGCTGACACCAACCATTTAGGCTATTTGACAAAGTTGCAACAATCTGGCACAGTGGAAGAATTTATAGCCGCTTTTGAGGGACTGGCTTTTCACACAAAGGGCATGTCTGATGCTTTTTCCGAGAATGTTTTATCAGTGGCCTCAAGGATGAGATTCGTGCCCATGTCCTCATGGATCGGCCTCGGAGTTGGGTGGAGGCTACTAAACGAGCTAAGGAAGCACAACAATTTGTCTCTTCTCAAAACCAGAAACCCTCCTTTATTCCTCGCACTAAACTAGTAAATCCCACTCCTCCTTCGACTCCACTAAAGATCCAAAAATTGACCAGGACCGAAATGGTTGAATACCAACTCAAATTCCTTTGTTATAATTGTGATGACAAATATTTTCTGGGACACAGGTGTAAGGAACAAAATATTTTTATGGCCATCTCGGAGGATGTTTCAAAAGAGGATGTTGAAGATCCCCTTGTGTCTAAGTCACCTAAACCCATCGACATTACCCCTCCCTCAGAACCTCCCGAAGTAGAACCGGTCATTTCCCTAAATTCTCTCATTGGCTTCTCTGCTCCCCAAACCCTCAAAATAATTGGCTACATCAAGCATAGGAAGGTCATCACTCTTGTTGATAGTGGAAGCACACATAATTTTATTCATCGTCGCTTTTTCCAAGAAACTAATTGCTATATTCGTGCAGTCAATAATTTCCAAATCATGATTGTCAATGGTGGGTCCATGAAATGTGGAGGGAATTGTGAAAATGTGTGTCTCCAATTGGTGACTACCACCTGAAATCTCATGTGTTTTCTATCGACATGGGCGGTTATGACATTGTGTTGGCTACAGAATGGCTAAGGACTTTGGGTCCCATTCTCATGGATTTTAAGGAATTAACCATGCAATTTGACGAGGAGGGCTAGCAATATAAGTTCCAAGGAATCATCGTCGGTTCCCCTGACATCATTAGTTCCCATCGCATGGAAAAGTTGCTCAAAAAAGGTCATTCGAGCATTATTTCCCAACTCCATGCCATACAAGAAAATGAGACACACTATGTGTCGCGGGATCTCCAATCCATTCTCTCTAAACATCAAGTGGTTTTTTCCACTCCCTCCTTCCCGTGGTGCTCTTGATCATTCCATTCCCCTTGTCCCAAGAAGCCTTCCTCCCAATATCCGTCCCTATCGTCACCCCTTTTCCCAAAAAAATGAAATTGATAAAATAGTTCAAGAACTGCTTAATGCAGGTGTTATCCGCCTAGTACGAGCCCCCAATCTTCTCCTATGGGCATGGTCATGAAGAAAGAAGGTTCTTGGAACATGTGTCTTGATTTCTGTGCCCTCAACAAACTCACCATTAAAGACAAATTTCCCATTCTTGTCATTGATGACCTCTTGGATGAATAGAGTGGCGCCCAGTTCTTTACTAAACTTGATCTTCATTCTGGATACCACCAGATCCGTATGAAAGAGGCAAACATTCCTAAGACTGCCTTTAGAACTCATGAGGGCCACTATGAGTTTTGGTCATGCCCTTTGGTTTGTGTAATGCTCCCTCCACTTTCCAAAGCCTCGTGAATCATGTCTTCTGTCCTTTTCTTCGTCATTTTGTCTTAGTTTTATTTGATGATATCCTTATCTATAGAAAAACCTAGACAGACCATCTTGCTCATGTGGATCGAGTTCTGCATCTACTCTCTCAGCACCAACTTTTCCTGAAACAATCTAAATGTTATTTTGGTGCCTTAGAAGTTGAGTACTTGGGTCATCTTGTTCGCAAGCATGACGTCGGGGTGGATCCAAAAAATATTGAAGCTATGAAAGACTGGACTCACCCAAATACTCTCAAAATCGTGCGTGGATTTCTTCGCTTAACAGGTTATTATCGCAAGTTTGTTAAGAATTATGGAAAGATTGTGGCCCTTCTCACTGCACTCCTTAAAAAGAATTCTTTCACCTGGACTCCAGCAGGTGCTCAAGCTTTTCAAACATTGAAGATGGCCATGTGCACCACTCCAGTCCTGGCACTTCCTGATTTCACAAAGAACTTTGTCCTGAAATGTGATGCTTCGGGGAAAGGAATGGGCATTGTCCTTATGCAAGAGGGTCAGCCTTTGGCCTTTACCAGCAAACAACTGTCTAAACAAAATTTGGGCAAATCAATCTATGAAAATTAAATGTTTCCTATTATTCATGTCGTTGATATTTGGCGCCCTTATCTATTGGGGCAATGCTTCCAAATTAAGACAAATCATCAAAGCCTCAAGTATTTTCTGGAACATAGCATTTCCTCCAGAGCAACAAAAATGGGTGACTAAGCTCTTTGGATATGATTATGAGATCATTTACAAGAAAGGAAAAGACAATGTGGTTGCGGATGCACTTTCCCGAAAATATGAAGATGAAGGGTCCCTCTTTTCTCTCTCCTTCATTGTACCAAATTGGCTCCAAGCCATTCACTAGGAATGGCTACACGATCCCAAAAGTTCACATCTGATACAACAATTGCAGTCCCATTCTTCAGTTTCCTTGGGTTACTATTGGCTCCATGATGAGCTTTGATACAAAGGTTGTTTGTATTTAAGTAAACAGTCAAAACTTAAATCCACGGTACTTTCTGAGCTTCATGCTACACCCACAACTGGGCACTCGAGGTTTACCAAAAACTATGACAAGGTCAAACGTTCTTTTTTCTGGGATGGTATGAAACAAGATGTTCGTAATTTTTTGGTTGAATGTGATGTGTGTCAACGCAAGGGAGAAATAGTCAAATCTCCTTGCACACTACAGCCGTTACCAATTCCACCTACCATTTGGCGGGATATCTCTATGGATTTTATTATAGGATTACCTAAATTGGGTGGTCATCATGGTGGTCATTGATCTCCTTTCCAATTATTCTCATTTATGTGTTCTTCAACACCCATTTACAGCATCCACTGTGGCTCAACTTTTCATGGATAAAGTCTTCAAGCTTCATGGAATACGGCATTCTATTGTTTTTGATCGCGACCCAAGTTTCACCAACAATTTTTGGCAAGAATTGTTCAAGCTACAAGGCACCCAATTTCATCTCAGCACAGCTTATCATCCCCAAACTGATGGTCAAATTGAAGTTGTCAACAAGTGCTTGGAAACATATTTAAGGTATTTTGCATCAAAAAAGAAAAATCAGTGGGCTCAATGGTTACCATTAGCTGAATGGTGGTACAACACTTCATACCAGATAGCTACCTGCATGACTCTTTTTGAAGCAGTATATGGACAAAATCCACCTTCAGTTATCTCATATTTACCAGGTGTCTCGAAGGTCTAGGCGGTTGACCAAACGCTTACAGTTCGAGAGGCTATTCTTCGTACCCTCAAAGAGAATTTGGTCATGGCCCAGAATCACATGAAGAAACAAGCATATCAAGGTCGCTCTGAATGTCAATTTGCATAAGGGGATCAGGTGTTTCTTCGACTCCAACCTTACAAGAAAAATGCCCTCAAGGTTGACCATTGTCAGAAATTGGCGCCCAAATTTTATGGTCCCTATACCCTTCTCAAGCGTGTGGGCCAGGTGGCCTATTAGTTATCTTTGCCCAGTCATTCTAAGCTACATCATGTTTTTCAAGTTTCCTACTTAAAGAAGGTGATTGGAACTAAGTGCCAAACTCAAACCAACCTTCCCAAGTTGGACGAAGAAGGCTCCATTTGGCTACATCCAGAAGCAGTTTTAGACCAGCGTGAGTGTCGCCTGCATCAACGAACCATCAAGGAAGTGTTATTTCATTCGAAAGATACAACCCCAGCAGATGCCACTTGGGAGCAAACTACCATTCTGCAACAATTTCCACATATCACGCCTTGAGGACAAGGTTGTTTTTAAGGGGGAGGACATGTTAGGGACCTAACCCCTCACGTAGGTAGAATAATATATTACAATGTAATAAAGGTCAATATTAATAAGGCCTATAAATAAGGAAGAATAAGTCAAATGTAAGAAGACCTAATAAAAGATTCCGCTTCTAGAAGGATCTTCCTCTAGATGGTTCTTTTGATAGACATATTTAGTATAAATAGGAGTCGATGGTATGAGAACTATTGTCTTGGATATTATTGTAATAGAGCTCTTCTCTGTAGGAGGTTTCCCCCTCAAAGAGGCAAGTGAACATTTCTCTCAGTAATCAAAGTGCTCTTTCTGGTGTTATTCTAGTATCATTTTGGTATTAGTGTGATGTTGTTCTAGTTATATTGTTGTTCATCTGCCATTTCTAGCATTTTATTTATGTTCTGCATACTTTTTATATCTGGAATATTACACCAAATCCCAAAAAACATCGTTTAGGGCCTCAAAATGGCCCCATAAGTTTGGAACCCAAAAGTAGATGGAGAACTCGATCCACATGAGAAAGATGGGTTGTCCAGATTTTACTATAGATGAGAATATCATCAAAGAAAACTAAGACAAAATGACAGAGAAAAGGATGGAATACATTATTCATGAGGCTTTGGAAAGTGGAGGGGGAATTACACAAGCCAAAGGGCATGACCAAAAACTGATAGTGGCCCTCATGAGTTCAAAATGCAGTCTTAGTAATATCTTTTTCGTTCATACGTATCTGGTGGTAGCCAGAATGAAGATCAAGTTTAGTAAAGAATTGGGCACCACTCAATTCATCCAAGAGGTCATCAATGACAGGAATGGGAAATTTGTCTTTAATGGTGAGTTTTTTGAGGGTGTGGAAGTCAGGACACATGCACCAATAACCTTCTTTCTTAAGGACCATGACCATATGAGAAGAGTAGGGGCTCGTACTAGGGCGGATAACACCTGCGTTGAGAAAATTGTGAACAGTTTTCACAATTTCATTTTTTTGGAAAAAGGGATGACGATAGGGATGGATATTGGGAGGAAGGTTGTCGGGGACAAGGGGAATGGAATGATCATGAACACCATGGGAAGGAAGGAGTCCCTGGGGAGTGGAAAAAACCACTTGATGTTTAGAGAGGATGGATTGGAGGTCTTGCGACACAGAGGGTGTCTCAGTGGCTTGAATGGCATGGATTTGTGTAATAATTCTAGAATGACATTTTTTGAGCATCTTTTCCATGCGATGGGAACTGATGATATCCGGGGAAATAGTGGTGATGCCTTGGAACTTATATTTTTTCCCTCCTTGTCCAATTTCATGGTTAATTCCTTAAAATCCATGAGAATGGGATCCAAATTCCTTAGCCATTCTACACCCAACACAATGTCACAACCGCCCATGTCGATAGAAAACATAGGAGATTTCATGTGGTATTGACCAATTCGGAGATGCACATTTTCACAATGCCCTCCACATTTCATGGACCCACCATTGGCAATCATGATTTGAAAATTATTGACGGTACAAATATAGCAATTAGTTTCTTGGGAAATGCAACGATGAATAAAATTATGGGTGTTTCCACTATCAACAAGAATGATGACCTTCCTATTCTTAATGTAACCAATTAGCTTGAGGGTTTGGGGATAAGAGAAGCCAGTGAGAGAATTTAGGGAAATGATCGGTTCAACTTCGGGAAGGTTGGGGGAGGGGTCATGTCAGTGGGTTCAGGTGACACATCCACAAGGGGAGCATCAACATCATCTTCCGAAACATCCTCCGAGATGGCCATAAAAATATTTTTTTTCTTACATTTGTGCCCGGGAAAATATTTGTCATCACAATTATAACAAAGACCTTTGTGTTGGCATTCATCCATTTCTTCCCTGGTCAATTTATGGATCTTTAGTGGAGTAGAAGGAGTAGTGGGAGTGACTAGTTTAGTGCGAGGAATAAAGGAGGGTTTTCGGTTTTGAGAAGAGACAACATGTTGTGCTTCCTTAGTTATTGTAGTATCTTTCGCCCAACTCTAAGGCCGAGCCATGAGGACATGGGCGTGAATCTCATCCTTCGGGCCACTGATAAAACATTCTCGAAAAAAATCATTAGACATGCCATCTGTACGGAAATCCAATTGCTCAAAAGTGGCTATAAAATCTTCCATTGTGCCAAATTGTTTCAACTTTGTCAAACGGCCTAAATGGTTGGTGTCAATATCAAAGCGTTCATAAAGCTCTGCCACAAAGTGTGTCCAAACCACATACCCTTGGTGGGCATTTTTTTCTCCATTGCCACCATTGCCATTGTTCTTGATCTAGATGGAGAACACCATACTGGAGTTTGTCCAACTCATCTATAACGCCATAAAAAGAGAAATAATGTTCTATTTGAGTTACCCAACTAGTGGGATCCGAGCCATCAAATTTGGTCACATCCACACATGGAAGGTGTAGTTCATGTTGAAAGTGATGGGGCTGAAAATTATGGGAATGAGAGGAAGTTTCACCTTTGGTTTGCAAAGGTGGGTCAGATGAGGGAAGATTTGCAGGGATATGCAGCTTGGCACAAATCATCGTAGTGAAGGAGACAAACTGGGTATTGAAGGATTCAAGCTCGGTAGCGAGGTCTTGTTTGAGGTCCTCCATTTTGGCGTCGATGGAGGAATGCATGTTTTTATTGATGGTGGAAACATTGGCACTGATCTGTCTCACTTCTTGTTGCGTTTCTATGAAATTATAGTGCAAGGAATTGAATCCAGCTTCCAAGTCTTGGCTACGGGTGTGGGCCATGATGAAGAGGGAACACGAAAAGGGGCGAGTGGGACCACACAGAAAATGGGTTATGGGTGAAGCATATCACAACGATCATGGTGATGAGTGGAATCCAATGGGGTAAAGCCCAAATAAGGGTGTTGGAAGGGGGTCGGGTCCACGAGAAAAAAACATTGCTTAAAAATGATAGGTATGACTGTGATAAGGGCGAAGAGAGGAATCCAACAGGATAGGTCTCAAATAATGGTGCCAACAGGATCAAGACGTTTTTTAATTTTAATTTTAATTTTATTTTTTACTCCTGTGGAGTTATACTCTGATCTGAAGAATATTGCAATGACGAAATGCCCAAATTCTTAACAGGAAGATATGTGTAGTAATTCCGCAACCTAAATGCAGGAGACAGAGTTGCACAGCAATAGATCTTGTATGTTCTGTTTTTGTTTCCATCCAAAGGGTTAGGGTATTCAAGGGTTCTACAGACAAGTGTTTGCCTTGTGCTATATCTCTTTGATATACATGAGGGATCCAATAGTAGTACTCGGCTCAATATCTCAGAGCGCCAACTAAGGAGGCTAGATCATACCCTTAGTTGTACTACCCGACGACCCATGTAATAGAGAGTATATTCCTGAGTGTTGTTCTCGGTGGCACTATAGCAGTTAGGCGACCGATCAATTTATCTATGGAAGGATTTAAGAGATCTAGGTTGATCCGTATACAGGTGTTGTCTGATGCACTACCACTCGAAGGGGTACCAACAAGGGTTACAAGGGTGGCCAAAAAATGTGCACTTAAGTACCACGTGTATTTCCTGTGTGTATGAATATTCGACCATGGTTTTATACACATAACGACATATCTTTGTAGCTTTAAGATGCTGGAATACGTTTCTACCCTAAAAAAAAAATTAACCCACAATTTTCTGCCGAGGAAGGTTCTCTGATACCACTTGCAATATTTCAGATATAAAATAGTATGAAGAATAGAAATAATTAGCTAGAAATGGTAAATAAACAATGATATAACTAGAACAACACCACAATAATACCATAAGAATACCAGAATAACACCAAAAAGAGAACTTTGATTACTAAGAGAAATGTTCACTTGCCTCTTTGAGGGGGAAACCTCCAGCAGAGCAGAGCTCTATTACAATAATATCCAAGAAAAAACTTCCCATACCCTCTACTCCTATTTATACTAAATATGTCTACCCAAAGAACAATCTAGAGGAAGATCCTTCTAAAAGCGGAAGCTTCTATTAGGTCTTCTTACATTTGACTTATTCTTCCTTATTGATAGGACTTATTAATATTGACCTTTATTACATGTAAATATATTATTCTACCTACATGAGGGGTTAGGTCCCTAAGAGAACTAGAAACATGCACACATTTGGAAAGAATACATTGATGCTCTCTCCTCTTCCATGGTCAACCTCACAAACCAACTGTACTACCTCATAAGGTCCTTCAACCTAACAGGGACATACACTTCAAAGCAGGGATACCTAGTTTTGATATTATGGTAGCTGCGGGAGGTATTTACCTCCATGTGTAAACCTGACAAGAATAGAATACTTCGGGAAGCAAGAAGAAACCCTAATGAGTTGGCTAATAACCCTAGAAGACATGTCGGCTCAAGAGGATAATTTGTATTAGGTTATTAGCCTCCAAGAGAAGAAGTTGGCCAGAAGAAATAATATATACTGAACAGACAAATTCCTAGAATGAGAAGTCGGCCCAGGCAGTTAGCCAAAATTAGTATAAATATAGAAGGCCAGTCTTCATTCTGGAAGGCATTCTCATAATTGCAGAGCAACACTTGTGTGCACTGCAGTGCCCAGTTTTGTGTGCAGATTTGGAGGAGAGTGGTCGTTGCAGTTGATGTAGCTAGCAGATCACGTTTTGGCTTAGACTATCTCTTGGTTAGGGTTTGGGCTATCTGATCAGTTCTTGTTGGTGCGTTATCCTTGGGGAAAGGTGTTACCCTTTGTTTGGCTATCTAGCCTAGGGTTTTCTTCTGGAGTGATTCTCTGTCAAGGTTAAGGTGCTCGGAGGGTGGCTTCGGCCTATGGTTGGGTGACAATAGTGATATTATCAATGGTAAAATGATCACATCCATTATATTCTAACAGGTTATGGGCCCACGCCTCCTTCATTCAGTCTAACCACTAGAAGGAAACATAGCCATAAGGATATTAAGCTTGTTGAAGAACTGTTGCTAGGGTTTCTAGCAGGAGCAGTCACCAAAATCATTGTCGCTAGGGTTACTAGCAGGTGCAGTTGTAGAAACCCTAATCCTCTTGTTGAGGCACCTTAAGTGAAGATATTGACTTGATTTCTAGATAGACCAATGCACCCTAGCCTAGCGCATCTCCTGGTACTCTCATCAAGCCAAAATGCCAAGTTTGAGTTTTTGGTCAAATATAGGGTTGACCAAGTCAAAGCAACCATGACTTACTCTATGAATTCAGAGAACAATTTAGATGGAGCTTCTAACTTCATAGCATGGAATACAAGGATTGACCTCATTCTTGCCAAGAATAAAGTGTTGGATATCGTGAAAGGAAAGATCATGGAACCAGAGTTTTAAGAAGGAAAAGAGAAGGAACCGCAGAATGTTGCAGTTATGGAGAAGTTCAAATATGGTGACATCAATGCCATGAGTATCATAGTGGATTCTAGAAAAGACCACTTGATACCCTACATCTCCCATCTTGACTCATTGAAGAATATGTACGATGCCCTAACAAACCTCTTCTCAGTCAAAAACATTGTACAAGTAATGAGTCTAAAGAATGAGCTCCGTGACATGAAGACGAATGATGATGATAGCATAACATCATACTTTGTGAGGATCTCCCAATTAAGAGATCAACTACAAGCTATTGACGAGATCACCTTAGAGAAGGAATTGGTAAACATAGTACTCCATGGTCTTCCCAAGACATGGGATGCATTTTCCGCAAGCATGAACACAAGGAAGGAGTATCCTACATTTGAAGAAATTTGGACTTGTTGTGCTCAAGAAGAATCCAGGATCAGTGTAAAAGAGAAACCCCAAAAGAGGTACGATGATCAAGCCTTCACAACAAGATTCAAGAATTTCAGGAACAAAAGGAAGATTGGTTCAAGGAGGAATCCAAATCAAGAGAAAGATATTTCAAAAATACAATGCTTCAATTGTCGAAAGTATGATCACTACAAGAATCATTGTCTCGAGCTAAAGAAAAGGAAGGGGACACACGAAGCATCAATTGCCAAAGAAAAGGAACCTACAAAGAAGACTAAGCAGGATAAAAGAGACTTCTTCTTCTGAAGGTAACAATACTCTTCTTAGTTCTTGTACATATCGTGTTTGCATAATCTTTGTACATATCTTGTATATCTATCTCTTAGAAGATAATATGTTCCAAGAAGAACTATACCTATGGAAGAACAACAAGATAAGGATTGCTATCATTATACAAGTCAGATAATACACATGAAAGGATGAAATACATCAAACAAATCATGTGGAAGCTATTACAATATAAGCCAAAATCAGAATCAATCCTGAAGACACTTAGAAGAAGCAAAGACAGAAAGAAGCCAGCAATCAAGAGGAAATTGGAGAAAGACTTATAACACTTTCCAGAAGGGAATAAGGATGCATACGGAAGTGTGGACTCTCCTAGATGGAGGGAGTCGATTATATATCACCAAAAAGAATAGCATGCATGAAGAAAGGATTAGGATGGAGCTAATCCTATGATCCATTGAAGATGATGAAGTATATATCCATGATAGCAAACATGAAAAGTAGTACGTGTTCAGTTTGACCTTAGAAGAAGTTGTCTTTGAAGAGAATCCTTAGAGTATCCCTGGTTGTCCATTCACATCTGTGATCCTATGATGAAAGGAAGAAGTGGAATCTATAGGGCATGGAATCTATAAGAAACTCCATGGACCCAAGAAAAACATTAGTAAGAACATGAAGATCCCAAGAAAGAAAGAGAAGCCAGAACAACCAATCATTGTATCAAGAATCACAATATTACTAGCTTCATATGAATTCACTAAAAGAAATCAAGCACGGGAACTGAAATTTGTGATGAAGAACAATGTATATATGCAAGCATTGCAATATCCATAACTAGAGGTTCTCCCATATGGAGGGATAAGACTATGATGATTACTTGTTCCAGTAAACCAAACATACCTCTACATGAGTCATTATATCATCTGCAATATCCATGGGTTGGAGTTCTACATCAGATGAGTGAAAAGACTATTCTCTAGAGCAATTAAACAAAGAGCATATGAAGAGCAACCTCAAGACTTTGAGGCATACCAGAAAGAGACTCTTGTATGCAGATGGAAGAAGATAACTTGGTGGAGAACTTTCAATGCACAGCAGAAGCATGGTGAAGAACAAAGATATTGTATCAGAATGATTACTCAGAAGATCAAGATGATGGATTGCCAACCCATGACAAAGATCTCATAATGACAGAAGAAGTGCCACATGTATATGTTCCAGTTTGACTCTTGCCACGATGTTGTGAGCTAGCAGGAACCAAGAAGAATCCAATAATGATATACTTTATTGATCAGAGCTACATGAAGCCTTCAGAGAAAACAAGTGTTCCAGACCGAATTACATTTGAAATCAAGCATTAAATTATCCATGATGAAGTCCAGAAAGGAGAAAGTGGTTCTCCAATACATATCTCCATAGATGAGTAGATAAGCAGACATTTTGGTAAAGCTTATGTCCAAGATGAAAGAGTTTGTGTACTCAAGTTGGAGCTCGTGGAGACGACTTCCTTATTGAAAAAGGAAGAGATGATTCTCAGGTTGGGAGGGAGCACTGATGTGTTATTGATTGATGGACAATCATTTATCAGTTTGAAAAATGGTCCAGGATGAGCAGTTCCTTTCCAGTTCAAAAAGCGATTTGAGATTTCTGGTGGACAGTCATTTGCCAGTTCGAAAAATGGTCCAGATCGAACAGACATTTTCCTAATGAAATTGGTTCGATGGATTGTTGATGTACCATAGACAGCGACTTCCCATTGTGGTTAACATGGGGAGTGGTCTAGGGAAGTCTCTCTTCTTGAGGGTTACTCAAGAAGACTGGCCCGCCTCCCCGTACAGCGATTTCCCATTGTGGTTAACATGGGGAATGGTCCGTTTTGGAGGTTGGTGCAGGACAGTCATTTCCTTTGGAAATGGTTCGGATAGTCATTCCTTAGGGCGGATTCATTCTCTCCAGGTCGCACTTTGTTTAGTGCCAGAGAAATGGTCCAGGTTCAGCAATCAGGGATAGACATTCCTTAGGGCAGACTCATTCTCTCCAAGTTACACTTTGTTTAGTGTCGGAGGAATGGTCTAGGGTGGGGAATGGTCCAGGTTTAGAAATTAGGACAGTTATTCTTCCTTTATTGAGAAGAATAGTCTAGATAGCTCATCATTGATGTCTTACTTTCTGAGGGAAGATGCTCTTCCAGATCTCATAGATGTGAGTGGAAGAATGGCCCAGATGATTCAGTTTATATCATAACATTGTTTATGTGCAGGTTGATATCAGATGATTGTTATGAAGACTGTATGTCTCTAGACAGTAGATGTATACTAATGTGGTGGATGTGTTCCACTGTTTGTGACTATACGTCAATGATCAAGTACTTGTGTGTTACTTGGTGTGGTAGTGTACCATTGGATTGTAGTTATGTACTACTATGGATAGACACGGTTGTGTTCTATTGAATGATGTTGTTTTGATTTCATTGAAGACTATCAGCAGTATTGGAAATGATTATCAGCTAGATGGATGATCAACTGACAGAGACAGAAAATGGTTCAGGACATTTATTCAAGTAGAAGAATAGCTCTTGTGTCACTCTCTAGAGTGAGTAACTTTTCCAGCATCATGTTTGATTACTCAAACAGAGTATGGTTTCAAGATATGATGCAATTGATGACATTGATAGTGATGATGGTGCTCATGATCCAGTCATGAGATATTCTATACAACTATGTTAATACTACCAAGTGAATGGTATGTTTTGTGCTCAAGATCATTACCTTTAATACCTCCCTAGCTAGGAGGAAGTGTTGATATTATGGTAGTTGTGGGAGGTATTTACCTCCACATGTAAACATGAAAAGAATAGAATACTCCGGGAAGCAAGAGGAAACACTAATGAGTTGGCTAATAACCCTAGAACACATGTCGGCTCAAGAGGATAATTTGTATTAGGTTATTAGCCTCCAAGAGAAGAAGTCGGCCAAAAGAAATAATATATACTAAATAGACAGATACCCAGAATGAGAAGTCGGCCCAGGCAATTAGCTAGAATTAGTATAAATATAGGAGGTCATTCTTCATTCTGGCAGGCATTCTCAGAATTGCAGAGCAGCACTTGTGCGCACTCCAGTGCCCAGTTTTGTGTGCATATTTGGAGGAGAGTTTTCGTTGCAGCTGTTGCAGCTAGCAGATCACATTTTGGCTTGGAATATCTCTTGGTTAGGGTTTGTACTATCTGATCAACTCTTGTTGGTGCACTATCCTTAGGGAAAGGTGCGCTACCCTTTGTTTGGCTATCTAGCCTAGGGTTTGCTTCCGGAGTGATTCTCTGTCAAGGTTAAGGTGCTCGTAGGGTGGCTTCAGCCTATGGTTAGGTGACAATAGTGATATTGTCAATGGTAAAACAAGAACATCCATTATATTCTAAGACCTAGCACTAATCATGGAACACATAGATGATTCAGTCCCATGGTGGGGAGCCATCCTTTGGAAATTGAAATGCCTAGCCAAAGAAAAACTCTTCATGTTGCTCCTCCTCACAAACAAATCTCCCACATGGGATAATCTATAGAAGAACAGCTTTGTGGGGCCTGGTCATTTCCCCCTACGCAAATAAGACACAAAGGATATCCCACATATGTTTCCATATTTCCCCTTATCTAAGTAAGTTTGTTCCATTTTCTCCTCCTCGGCTAAAGATGTTCTTAAATCATGGCTCTCCTAGTGGGTTTGAACTAGCAACATGCACACATTTGGAAAGAATACACCGATTCTCTCTCCTCCTCCATGGTCAACCTCAAGGACCAATCGTACTCCCTCGTATGGTCCTTCAACCTAATAGGTACATACACTCCAAATCAGGGATACCTAAGACTAATCCTGGAACACATGGATGAGCCAATCCCATGGTGGGGATCCATCCTCTAGAAATTGAAATTCCCAACCAAAGCAAAACTCTTCATGTGGCTCCTCCTCACAAACAAAGCTCCCACATGGGATAATATATAGAAGCACATCTTTTTGGGGCCTAGTCGTTTCCCCCTATGAAAATAGGACACAAAGGATATCCCACATATGTTTCTATATTACCCCTTCTCTAAGGAATTTTGGTCCATTCTCTCCTCCTCGATTGAATATTCCCTTAAATCATGGCTCTCCTAGTGGGTTTGAAATAGCAACATGCACACATTTGGAAAGAATACATTGATTCTCTCTCCTCCTCCATGGTCAACCTCACAGACCAACTGTACTCCCTCATATCGTCCTCCAACCTAATAGGGACATACACTCCAAAGCAGGGCTACCTAGCACTAATCCTGGAGCACATAGATGAGCCAGTCCCATGGTGGGGAGCCATCCTCTGGAAATTGAAATGCCCAGCTAAAGAAAAACTCTCCATGTGGCTCCTCCTCACAAATAACGCTCCCACATGGGATAATCAATAGAAGCACATCTTTGTGGGGCATGGTTGTTGCCCCCTATGCAAATAGAACACAAAGGATATCCCACATGTGTTTCTATATTGTCCCTTCTCTAAGGAATTTTTGCCCATTCTCTCCTCCTCGGTTGAAGATGCCCTTAAATAATGGCTCTCCTAGTGGGTTTGAACTAGAAACATGCACACATTTGGAAAGAATACACTAATGCTCTCTCCTCCTCCATGGTCAACATCACAGACCAATTGTACTGTTAAGAACCAAATATCAATATAGCATAGAAAAATGTCAGAATAAGTACTCAACGCCTTGAAAAAGAGAGAAATTCAGATAATAAGCCTCTTCAAGGGGGAAACCTCCTTATGCCCACATAAATTTACAATTACAAGATGATTCCAAATGAAAATGTATCCTTGGTATATATAGGAGACTAGGAGGTATAATTACAACTAATGGACTAAAGCCGACATAAATAAAATAACATTACTAATGTAATATGCCCCAATTAAGGGGTAATGAGCCATTATTTAGGGATTAACATGCCCCTCCCCTTGAGACAAGTGTTTTCCACAATGCTTGAGTAACTCTGGATGCTTCTGTATAAAAGACTCATCTTCCCAAGTGGAATCTTCAGTCAGTAGTTTCCTCCATTTAATGAGATACTTTGAAATGGATCTATTCCTCAGCTGGTGAATTCTTGTGTCAGTGATGGCTTCAAGATCCAATATGATTTTTCCTTTCTCATCAAGTTCTGGAAATATAGTTTGAACTGAGATCTTGTCACCTATAACCTTCTTTAAGCATGAAACATGGAAAACTGGGTGTACTCGTGAAGATGCAGGCAACTCCAATTTGTATGCCATAGTACCAATACTTTGCAACACCTTATAAGTGCCATAGTACCAATACTTTGCAACACCTTATAAGTGCCATAGTACTTTGGTGATAATTTATTATCCTTCTTGGCTTGCTTGAGGAACATCTGTTTGTATGGTTGTAGTCTTAAAAACACCCAATCTCCTACTTCAAAACTTCTTTCACTACGATGTTGATATGCTTGTTATTTCATGCAATTTTGTGCCATGGTTAGGTTGTCCTATAATATTTGGAGAACTTGTTGTTGATGCTCGATGTGATTTTCCACTACTTGAACCTTAGATTTTTCTTTTATAGAAGAAGTGATGGAAGGAGGGTGGTATCCATAGAGTGCCATAAATGGTGTCATTTTGTTGCAGTATGAAAGGAAGTGTTATACCACCATTATGATAACGGTAACCATTTAAACCATTGTGTTTGTTTATCAGAGATAAAGCAACGAAGGTATCCTTCTAGACATTTATTCACTATCTCGGTTTGTCCATCAGATTGAGGATGATAGGATGAGTTATGATCCAATTGAGTACCCAAACAAGAAAATAATTATGTCCAAAAATTTCCAATGAAGATGGGATCTCTGTCACTTACAATAATCTTTGGGCTTCCATGTAGCTTTTGAAAAGTCTCCATGGATGCGGTGGCAATTGTACTAGCTTTGAAGGGATGAGAGAGTGCACAAAAGTGTACGTACTTGGTCAGTCTATCAACAATCACCATGATGACACTCTTTCCTTCAAACTTCGGTAACCCTGTGATGAAATCCATGGAAACCTCCTCCCAGCACTGACTTGGGATGGATAATGGTTGTAAAAGACCTGGGGTATTAATTGTTTCCACCTTATTTTGTTAGCAAACCAGACATTCTTCCACAAACCTTTGAACATCAGTTTTAAGGCCATCCCAAAAAAATTCCTTCTTAACCCTATGGTAGGTTTTCAAAAATCCTGAGTGTCGTCCTACTAGAGAGGTGTGCAATTCCAATAGTACCTTTTGTTTGAGTTCGGAGTTCTTACATAAATATAAGTGATCTTTGTACCATGGTGAATCATTTTTCCATGTAAATGTATCTGATGCACTGGAATCCTATTGCAACCTTTGAATGAGAGTCCACACTTTTTCGTCATTCTTCCATTCATCCCTTGATTCTACTATCCAATTAGGTTGGATGATTGAGATAGCACAGAGAAAGGCCTCAACATCTTCATCCTTTCTTGAGAGTGCATCTACCACAACATTTTTCTTTCCTTTTTTATAGATGATTTCAAAATCAAAACCCAATATCTTGGTTACCCATTTTTTTTGTTCTTCTGAAGATAGTCTTTGTTCCAAGAAGTATTTAAGACTATCATGATTTGTTTTGACCTTTAAGTGCCTACCTATTAGGTAAGGATGCCATTTCTTCAATGCATGTAGTATTGCCATCATTTCCTTCTCATAAATGGGTTTGTGTAAGTCCTTTCCCTTGAGTGGTAGACTTTCAAAATCCAGGGGCCTTCCTTCTTGCATTAGGACAACACCAATTCCATTTCCCGAGGCATCACATTCCACAATAAAAGTTTTTGTGAAGTCTGGAGTGGTCAAGGAAGGAGATTTTCACATCACCTCTTTAAGTTGTTCAAAAGCTTTAGTTGCCTCTAGAGTCCATGAAATTGCATCCTTCTTAGTTAGTGTCCTTAAAGGTGTTTCTATTCTTCCATAGTGTCGAACAAACTTGCAGTAGTAACCTGTCAAACCCAAAAATCCTCTAAGATTCTTCAATGTTTTGGGAATCGGCCAGTCCATCATGGCCTTAATCTTGTTAGGGTCTACCTTGACACCTTCATGAGAT
>ML780007.1:586068-600833 GCA_009831015.1 Picea engelmannii
ACCGAGCCTTGAACAAGAAAACCATCAAGAACCGGTACCCTATCCCACGCATTGACGAGTTGATGGATGAACTGCATGGGGCAGTTTTCTTCTCAAAAATTGATCTACGCTCTGGATATCATCAGATCAGCATCCGAGAGCAGAACATAGAGAAGACGGAATTTCGATGTCATTTTGGACACTTCGAGTTCCTGGTTATACCATTTGGGCTAACCAATGCACCCACTACATTCCAGTCTTGAATGAACCATATATTCAGGGATCAGTTAAGGAAATCAGTCTTGTTTTTCTTCGACGACATCTTGATCTATAGCCGATCATGGCAAGAGCATATAAGGCACCTAGATGAGGTGTTGAGCATCATGGAGGCACAGTCATTATATGCCAAAGAGTCCAAGTGAGAGTTCAGTATGACAGAGCTGCTTTACTTAGGCCACATCATCAGTGCACAGGGGGTACAGGTGCACCAAGAGAAGATCAGGGCCATTCTGGATTAGCCGACGGCCAAGAACGTGACAGAATTGAGGAGCTTCTTCGGGCTATGCAGCTATTACAGGCGGTTCGTCTGGAGTTTTTCTCGTCTTGGAGCACTGCTGACAGATCTTACCAAGCATGGGGATTTCATATGGACCGAGAAATCACAGGAAGCCTTTGATCACATGAAGGAAGTCATGGGCACTTGTCCAGTTTTGGCACTACCAGACTTCACGCTGTCGTTTGTACTAGAGTGTGACGCATCCGACGAAGGGATCAATGCAGCTTTGATGCAGGGAGGACACCCCATTGTATTCGAGAGTCGGAAGCTTAATCAACCTGAGAGGTTGTACTCCATTTATGACAAGGAAATGTTGGCAATCATGCATGCCTTGACCAAGTTCAGACAATATTTGGTGGGCAGCAAATTCGTGGTCAAGACCGATCACAACAGTTTGAAGTATTTCCTTGAGCAGAAGGACCTCAGTGAGCGCCAACAGAAATGGTTGATGAAGGTATAGGCATTCAAATTTGACATAGAGTATGTCAAGGGGAAGAAGAACATTGTGGCTGATGCACTATCAAGGAGACCTGCGGCATGTTCTTTGATGGAGATTTCAGCAGATTGGAAATCCCACTTGTTAGTGGAATATTCCAAGAACAAGTTTGCTTGTGAGGTGATGGATGGGAAGATACAGGATGATCGGTATAGGGTCATTGACGATGTCATATTTTACAAGGATGGAGTCTACTTGGTGCCAGATTCATGGCTTAAGAAGAAGATCCTCATTGCAGTTCATGATTCACCTCTAGTAGGCCATCAAAGGTTTTTCAAAACCTACAGACAGATTAGAGAGAGGTTCTCATGGAAGGGCCTCAAACAAGACGTTATGAGACACGTCAGTGAGTGTGTGACTTGCCAGCAGAACAAGTTAGGGCATGCTCTTCCAGCAGGGCTACTTCATCCACTCCCCATTCCAGAGAAGAAATGGGAGAGTATATCTATGGATTTCATCACAGGTCTACCCAAGGTCCAGGGTAAGGACTATATCTATGTAGTGGTCGACAGATTGACCAAGTTTTCTCACTTCTACGCCATACCAACAGAGTACAGCGTAGTTCAGGTAGCCGAGATTTTCTTCAGGGAGGTCTTCAGACTTCATGGGTTGACGAAGAACATTGTCAGTGATAGGGACAATCAGTTCATAGGGACATTTTGGAGAGAGTTGTTTCGGTTGGTGGGGACAAAGTTGACACCTAGCACCAGCTATCACCCTCAGACAGATCGGTAGACCGAGATTGTCAACAAGTGGGTTGAAGGGTATTTGAGGAACTATGTAAGAGGACAGCAGAGAACATGGGTAAAGTGGTTACATTTAGGAGAACATTGCTACAACACCACCTTCCACATGTCCATTGGTATGACACCCTTTCGAGCATTGTACGGATATGATGCTTCCACTTTGTTAGACTTGGTCTTCGGGGAGAGCAGAACTCCCAAGGCCAAGGATTGGATCATAGAGAGTTAGGAGATTCTCAAGTTGTTGAAAGAGAACCTACAGATGGCGCAAAACCGACAGAAGATAAGTGCGGACAGGCACAGGATAGAGCGCAGATTTGAGGTTGGAGATTTGGTTTTCTTGAGACTCCAACCCTACAGACAATCATCTCTGAAGAAGAGTGGGGCCAAGAAGCTCAAGCCTAGATTTTATGGTCCTTAAAGGTCATCCGCCGAGTAGGCGAGGTTGCTTACGAGCTAGATATTCCAGAGGGGAGCAATATTCATAACGTGTTCCATGTGTCTTTCCTCAAAAAGGCAGTGGGACAATTCATTAGCACATCAGAGGATCTTCCCCCGTTGGATGAGGAGGGACAGTTGGAGTTAGTTCCGAAGGAGGTTTTGGAGTTCCGGGAGTGGACACTGAGGAGCAGGGCCATCAGAGAATGTTTGATCAGATGGAGAGGGCTTCCAGTAGAGGATGCTACTTGGGAGAGCAAGTAGGTGTTGCAACACCCTGGACTAGTATTGCTTGAGGACAAGCAATTTCGGGAAGGGAGGATTGTAATGTCCCTTTCCAAATAGGAGCTCTAGAGAGGAGGCTTAATGGTCTAAACCATCCCGTTAGACTATAGCCAAGGCCAAAGAGGGGTAAACAGGGTTACTAGAGGTCACTCCAGTCACAGGTGTTATATTCGGAAAGTGACATTGAGCTAAAAAGGGTTAAAAGCACTTTTAAGTCATTATGAGCTAAAAATAGAAGTCAACAGTGAATTAGGGTTTCATTAGTGATTTAGGGTTTTGGAAGTCAACAGTGAATTAGGGTTTGCACATGATTTAGGGTTTTGGAAAGCTATAAAGGAAGGGTCAGTGACCTAATTCATCATTATGCAGATTGTGACTTGTCATTGAGGAGAAGAGGCACATCTCAGGAGAGATAGTTCAGTGTATTCCAAGAGGAAGACACCAGTTCGTTGATTTCGGTGTTGAAAGACACACCCTAGTCACCGAGAAGATCATCCAGGTCTTCCATCTTTCTTCATTGATTCCGCAGTGCTCCCATATTTCGGGTATTATCTTTTAGTTGCTTATTTGTATTCCAGCTAAGATCCTTTTGTCTTTTGATCTAGCCGAGTGTTGTTATTTTATTCAGCCACAGTTGCTTATTTGTATTCCGGCTAAGATCCTTTGTTTGTTGATCTAGTTGAGTATTGTCAATTTATTCAGCCGCATTCGTCCATTTTGTAATCCACAGAGATATCATAATACAAACTTTGCAGTCCTTTGTCGCGTTTATTATTTGTATGATCATTTATATGTTGTAAACCTTTTATCCTACACACACATTAGCAGTGTTTCCTAGACTAGCCAAGTCAGGAACATTACAGGGAATCATCTACATTAATCAACATACAAAAATCTCCTTTGTTGCCCATTTGGGCATTGCCACCAACAATATAATTGAATTATGGGCAGTAAAAATGCTCCTCACCTTGGCAAAGGAGAAAGGCCTTTCCCAAATAAACATTTTATGGGACTCCTCTATGGTGATAAAGTGCATAAATGGGAAACAATCCCTTCACACTTTCTCTCTTCAACGAATTTTGGAGGACATGAGAAGGTTATTTTCATCTCTCTCATGCAACTTTTACACATGTCTACATGAGATGGAACCAAGAAGTACCTCAGCTGTTGGAAAATCTAGGAAGAAAGCCCGACAAGCTCCACAAAACTTCTTCGCAACCTTGGGACCACTACTTGATTAATGCTCATTTTCTGCGGCTGTCTCGACTACGGCTATATCTCTCTTTGTTTTGAGAGTCCTCATTACTGATCCAAAAAGTTTCAATTTTATGCTCCCATAAAGGGAAGGATTGTATATAGTTTTTTATAACAAAACTGAAAACTCAGGACCTAAAAAGTCAGCAAGAAATTTTCGGTATGGAGCTATCTCCAACAAACACTATGAGGCATGATAAATCCAAAAACAATTGCTAGAGCGGTATATTGTTGTAATTTTATCTTTTTGAATAAAGTTACATGTTTTTTTCCACTTGAAAAAAAATAAATTTTTAAATGTTTATTTTTTCTAAATCAATAAAATTAAAGTCTTTTAAGATAAAGAAAATTCCAATTAATTTTTTTAATATTATTAAGATTAAGTATTTTCAAATGGAAATCCTTTTATTATGTGTTATCTATTTTTTCTAAATCAATAAAATAATTAAAATCTTTTAAAATAAAAATTGAAGTCTTTTAAGATTAAGAAAATTCCAATACTTTCTCGGACCCTAGGTGTCGGTGTTCTCTCCTCCCCCCCCCCGAGAGAACAAGGGTTCTTCCAGTCGACTTCTCCACACAATGGATCAACTACTACTATGGTAGGTCTTGCAGAATGGGGTTCTCTGGAACAGGGTGCGGTGCAGGACCTGTTCTACCCTTATGAGGAGAAAGTGTATCTCTCGGAGCAGTCAACAGCATTAGTGGAGGAGTTTATAACAACAAATTTATGGCCTTCAAATTCTAGTGAATGGGTCACAGTCTTTGGTGGGGAGCCTGAGAAAAACATACGATTACTGCAATTCTGAGGTCACCCGGGAGTTTTTGAGTTAAGGCATAGGAAACGAAATAAGTGTGTCGAATCTTCCAAGACAAATCTTGATTTTACTCTCGGTGATGATCTAACCATATCCAGGGTGGCAGAAATGGCAGACAAAACTCTAGTCGGGAAAGCCTATGGTCGTCAATTTAGTGGACACTAAAATCTTGGGTGGCAGAAAATTGGGATGCGATCTACAACCCTCCTCCCAAAATCATTTGCTTGTCCAAAGGATGGTCCATGCTTATCTTTTCAAAAAAATCTCAGGCTTTAATGGTTCTTCAAAAAAGTTGGTTCATCAACTTTTCTCCAGTGTTTTTGAAGCTTTAGAACCCTACCTTCAATGTCGCAAGTGAAATATTGGACTCCATACCCATTTGGGTAAGGCTGTCGGGACTTCCTCCTCATCTATGGAATGAGAAATGCTTTCAAGCTATTGGGAATCATTTAGGGGAATTCCTAGTTGCAGATATGGGTTACATTGATTTTGGGGAGATGTCGGTAGCAAGGATTCTAGTGTTATTAAACATCAGAGAAGGGCTAAAGGAATTTCTAAATTTGACAGACTTGGGAAGGACTAGAGTCCAAATCCTAGATTATGAAGGAGTTCATTTCCGTTGTAGGAGGTGCCATGAGTACGGACACATTGTAAAGGATTTTAAATCCACTATGAAGGAGCGCAGAAATACTCAGTCAACGTTAGAAAATAGAGTGGATGAAGGGATTCCGGCCTCTTTGGGCGTGAGAACTCCCTCATCGGGGTCATTCATAGGGGGCACTACTCCAAGTGATCCAACAACCTCGTGGATAGTGGAAGCGAAGGCACCGACTACTCAAGAAGGTGACTCTAAGGTGTTAGTCCCAGCTAGGCGAGGTGTGCTGACACTAGAAGCCTGTTTGGAGGCCTTTCCTCAGTTTTTGATCGATAACCTATTGGGTATGCATCTTTCTATTCCTCGCTCAGTAAATGTTTTATTTAAAGATTGTTTTATTTAAAGATTGTTTTATTTAAATATTTCAATGTTAGTTGTTTGGATAGTGGTCGTTCACCCCAGTTTCTTCACTCCAGAATCCTTTCGGCTTTAATCCCTTCCCTCAAGCCCCCGATTTTGCCTACCCATCCATAGCCCAACACTGCCTCTAACCTGGGCTCCCCACCTGGTCCCCCAATTCCCTAGCCACCTGAGGATTCTTCCTTTGAGGAGTCTCAAGACTTAATCATTCGTTATCAACTCCATAACAGAACTGTCTCTATTCCCAACTCAAATCACAGAGGATTGGGTCCAAATCCAGAGATTCAAAAACCAAAAAAGAGACGAGGTAGAAACTCCCACTTCTTCAAGGTACAATCCAAAGCATTGGTCGACATTGCTTCTGGTAGGCAAAAGTCAATTGTTGGGGCGCTTAGAGTAACGAAAACCCCGGTAGGGGTTCCCACATGAAACTCCTTACTTTCAATTGCAAGGGTTTGGCGAGTTCCCCTAAAAAATCCGCACTAAAGAGGTTGGTTCTGGCAAACCAACCTGATTTTGTTTGTTTACAAGAAACTCTAGCAGACGAAGAGACGGCTACTAAACTTATATCCTCCCTCTTACCAGGCTGGTCTTTTGTGGGTCTGGATGCCAAAGGTAGATCGGGGGGTTTAGTCATTGGATGGAGAGCTCGAAGCTCCAAACTTTTAAACTCTTGGGCTTTCGACTCGGCCTTAGGGGGATATTTTCTTGTGGAAGGGATTGGGAAGGAGCTCATACTAGTAAATGTATGTGGGCCTCATACAGAACAGAGCACCTTTTGGGTAAACTTGCTTGGTAAAGATCTTTTGAAGAATGATATTCTAATTCTAGGGGGAGATCTTAACTTCTCCTTGGGGGAAGCTGAAAGTTGGGGCCCCTCAGCACTCCCAAACAACCAAGCAAGTTTCTCCAGCCATCTCCTAGTCTCTAATGGACTTATTGATATAACCCCCGTAAAATTGTTACCAACTTGGAGGAATATGAGGGTAAGGGAGGCTCATATTGCAAAAAGGTTGGATCGTTTTTTTATCTTTGAAGCATTAGCATTGCTTCCTTTACAATTTTGACAATGGATTGGTAGTGGAGGTGAATCAGATCACTCACCAGTTTGGTTTGAAATGGAAGGAGGCCCTCAAAATCCATCCGCCCCTTTCAAATTCAACTCCTCTTGGTTGAAAGATGAAAGTTTTCAACAATTGGTCAATTCAAACTAGAATAACATAAGGGATACAGAAGGCACTCCGGTAGGTATTCAATTTGCGACAAATCTCAAAAGAATAAAAAAGTTGGCTATCCTTTGGGTAAAAGCAAAACAGAAAGTAGAGGAACAAGAGATCGAAAGCATTGAGGGATAGTTGAGGCACATACAAGAAGATTTGGAGGCATGATTCATATCAGATTCGGCCCACGAAAATTTAAAAATCTTGGAAGTCAGGCGTAGATTAGTGTTGGCGGAACAAGAGAAAACGTGGAGGCTAAAAAGCAAAGCTATATGGTTAGAGAACGGAGATGAAAATACATTTGTTTTCAAGCATATGCAAAAGGGAGGAAAGTTGAAGACACCATATGGAGTTTAAAGCACCAGGAGGGCAAAGCCATTACTTCATTTGAAGGTCTAGCAAATATGGGAAAAAACCACTTTCGGTCTTTATTCAAAGCAGACAGGAATGTAAATATCGCAGAAATCATAAAGGTGGCCTTAAATCTCCCAAGCTTTGTGAATGAACAGGGGAACCAAGATTTATTTGTTGAAGTCATGGAAGAGGAGGTCAAAGAAACTCTCCAAATCTTCCAGAAGGACAAAAGCCCTGGCCCAGATGCATGGACAATAGAATTATTCATGGGGTTTTTTTATTTAATTGGAATAGATCTTTTAAAAGTTATTAAGGAATCCTGTATCAATGGAAGAATCGATGGACCCTTCAATACTACTTTTATCGCCCTCATTCCTAAGGTAAATGATCTGCAGACTTTTGATGACTTCATGCCAATCTCATTGTGTAATTGTATCTACAAAATCATTGCCAAAATCATAGCTCGTTGACTAAACCCTTTTCTATCAGAGGCCATTTCCAAGGAACAGTTTGGGTTTTTAGAAGGACGATAGATACATGAGGTAATAGGGGTAGCACAAGAGGGCCTACATAGTCTAAAGACTGCAATATCAAAAGGAGCAATCCTAAAGATTGATCTTTCAAAAGCCTATGATAGAGTAAACTGGGCATACATCCGTCATCTTCTTACCCACCTCGGATTTCAAGTTCCATTTATAAGATGGGTGATGGCCTGCATTTCCTCGGTCTCCTTTTCAGTTCTTATCAATGGGGAATCCTCCCCATTTTTCTTATCTGAAAGGGGTCTGTGACAAGGATGTCTTTTGTCCCCACTACTCTTCCTTCTAGTGGTCGAAGGACTGAGTAAAGCTATAGATTCAACAACTAGGGTAGGGAATTTTCAAGGAATACAAGTTGCACCTGGAATGAGGATCACTCATGTTTTATTTGTGGTGATGTTCTTATTTTTTGTAATGGGAGAATTAGAGATGCAGAAACGTTGGATGACATTCTATCATTGTTCCGATTGGCCACGGGGATGATAATAAATGAACAAAAATCAACCATCTCTACCTCTGAAATAGATGATGAGAAAATGGCAGTATATCAGAGATTTTTTCCCTTCACTATTCAGGATATCTCAGAAGGATTAAAATATTTGGGTTTTCAGTTAAAACCGAACAATTATAGGAAAGAAGATTGAAAATGGATGATAACTAAATTAGAGAAAAGATTAAATGGATGGAGATTTAGATGGTTATCTAGAGAAGGTAGGCTCACTCTGACCAAATCCATTTTGAAATCCATACCAGTTTATTGGATGTCACTAGCATGGATCCCAAAAGGAGTGCTAGAAAAAATCTTAAGGATTTGTGCAGGTTTCATTTGGTCTGGGACTGGAGATAAGTATACTCAGCCATGGGATAAATGGGAAAATATAGTAATGCCAAAAGTGTTGGGAGATTGGGGCTCAAAAACATCTTCGTGTTCTCTAAGGCCCTTGCACCAAAATCTTGTTAGAGGCTCATTTCAACATCCAATCTGTGGTCTCTTGTAGTCTCACAAAAATATATTTCCTCTGCCTCAATTAAAGATTGGATTAGAAACACAAACAAAACTGCAACAAATGGTTTGATTATTTGGAAAGTGATGATTTCCTCTTTCCCAGTGGTCGGGGGAAATCTAGCATGGAGGGTGGGAAAAGGAAATCATCTCCGAATTGGAGTTGATCTTTGGCCGAGGTGTGGGAACTCTCATATTCTTCCAGAAGACCTAATTGACCAACTTCACAGGCAAGGTATCTTCTTCCTCTCTCAGAGAGTTGATCCTATTTCAACAAATTTATGGAAACAAGGATGGAAAAATGATACTTTGGTTGGATTAAACATGATACATGCAGATCTGATGAGAAACTACATTATAGCACTTAGAAGAGGACACATCAGACTCACAGACAAGGAAGATGAATTAGTATGACAAAAAGATCCCATAGGCTACTATACACCAAAAGCAGGTTACATAGCTCTGAATATAGACCCCTTACAACAAAATCCCAAATGGTGTTGGAAGGGCCTTTGGAAGATGAAATGCCCTCAAAAAAACAAAATATTTATATGGGCAGCCTTGAACAATTGAATTCCAACTTGGGAAGTTCTGATTAAGCGTCAAATAGAAGGTCCAGAGAGATGCGCTCTTTGTAAAAATGCAAATGAATCCACCTTCCATATTCTCATCACATATCCTTTCACCAAGAAAGTATGGTCAGAAACATCCAATAGTCTCAGACAGAATTGCATATGGTTTGGAGATTATCTGAAGCTAGCTTGGAAGAACTGGACAGGTGACCCAAGAAATAAGAAACGTAAGAATTTTCAAGGAAAAAGCGTCAATCCCAGAAGTAATCTTAGCACAAAGTCTTCCAATCCTTTCACATTTCCCCATGTCCAAAGATTCACGAATGATACGAGTAAGGCAACAAGAGGCTATAGACTCATCAAAACCTTGAGCATTTTTCGATGGAGCCTCTCAAAACTCTATCTGTGGAGGAGGAGCAATTCTACATTTATCAAACAACCACAATTTTCATTTAAAAATGGGATTGGGAAGGGGGACAAACAACTACGTTGAACTCATGTCACTGAAGCTCCTACTTCTTTTCACCAGAGAAAAAGGAATACAACAAATCCAAATTTTTGGGGACTCTATGAATGTTATTAATTGGACAAGAAAACATCAAATCTGTCACAGTGTTTTTCTTTGCCCTATTTTAGAGGAAATATTTACACTGTTGGACACTTTTGATACTATGGTTATATCTCATGTATGTGGGGACAGGAACTTGGTAGCAAATTCATTGTCCAAAGAGTGATTGCAGCGCTTGTAGGGACAATGGCACATCACTGAAACAAAAGGGGAAGACACAAATGCCTTTTATCACGGGCCCTTTATAGACGATCAAGGGCACTTGCAGAACTAAAGACGTTTTGACAGATAAAAATCCTCTTGAAAGAAGTTTTGACCAAGCGCTACTTCTCACTATTCTGACCTCTTCTAGGATACTTTTCTCCTTTTTTTCTGCACAAGAATTTTGTAAATAAGAATCATGGTTCAAACAACATTGTTGTGATTGATCTACAGAGGGAGGGTCTACAGTAACCACAAATATGGGCTTTCAACAGCGAAATACTTAAAATTAAGCTTTTTTCTGTGAAAAAGAAAATTCCAATTAATTTTTTTTAATGTTACTGAGGTTAAGTATTTTTAAATGAAAATCCTTTTATTATGTGTTATCTATTTTTTCTAAATTATTAAAATTAAGTGTTTTAAAATGGAGAAAATTCATTTTATTATATATTATTTATTTACTCATAAATTATTAAAATTAAAGCTTTTTTAAGTGTTATAATTAAGTGTTTTAAAATGGAAAAAATTATTTTTATTATATTATTTATTTGTTCCTAAATTATTAAAATTAAAGTTTTTAAAATGAAAATTATCAATTAAATTTATTTTTATTTTTAAAATTTCAGTGAATTTTTTTTTTTCTAAATTATTATATGTGCTTTAAGTGTTATAAAACAGAGTCCAAAGGGGTTGGATCGAATGCTGGAAAGTGAGGAGTTTTTCACCATTAGACAAGGTTCAATTCTCATGAAGGCTTTACCTGAAACCATGAGACAACTTGAAGTAGTGGTGTGGGATTGGTGTGGCGCAAGAGTTCCAGGCAATTTTGACGACTTAATTCCAAATAAATTTATTTTACTAAATTATTGAAATTAAAATGGATAAAATTCCAACAAATTTGGAAAATCAACCAATTTTTGTTTATCTCCAGTCACTTTTTGAAAAGGCACCATCAACCGTGGAGTAAGGCGGGCTGGTGCCTCCGAACCCTACGGTAAGGTAGGCTATGATATAAAAACAATTTAATACTTTACTGTGTAACCTACAGCATCATAGTTTACGGCTGCTCCCATAGAAGTGAAGATAGCTTAAGAATGTATTTCCAAATTGGAGAATTATTTGCAACAATGTAAAACAAAAACACACAAGAAGATAATAAGTCACAACAAATTTGGGTTATTATGATTGTTCAAGAAATATACATAGAAGCTCTACAATCAATCCATGTTCAAGTCCAGTACAACCTTCACAGTTTTTAGTGGGAAGATGAGGGAACAGAGAAGGGCTCAGTTATCCAAACAATTTATAAGAGAAACAAAATATCAAAACCAATGATTCGTCTCATCTGCTGATTTTAACGATGTAGGCATTTGGTTTGGTTCGGTTCGAAATGACAACTACTCAAAACCCCTTGCCACATACCCAACTACTAATAAATGGGTACACTGGAATTAGTCGAAATCGGAAAGAAACCCTAACTTCTTTGCGTGATGCAAAAAACCCTATTATATACCTTCTCTGTTATTATTCCGTAACGGACCACACCTGCAAATCTTCTGAAAGCAGAAACCCTAGTATATACCTTTGCAAATCTTCTTGATGCAGAAACCCTATTATATACGTTTGCAAATCTTCTTGATGCTGAAACCCTAGTATATACCTTTGCAAATCTTCTTGATGCAGAAACCCTAGTATATACCTAACAGAGACGCCCTAACTCTGTTGTTTTTCCGTAACGGACCACAGCTGCTGCAAATCTCCTTACTTATATTTGTACAGAGCTTTTGAACAACATCATAGGATTCCGGTAAGCGAAATTCAATGGTGTCCAAAATGTATTTCATCTTATGGTAACCCTCGCATCTATGCTCCAGAATGTATTCCTTGGCAGACTCTGGATCGCTGCAACTCTGCAAAATCTCACATTCTGCACGATTACTCCGGTCTACAAAAGTACTGTGAAACCCTGCCCGTGCTAGGGAACGCGCGGCAGAATTATCTTGAACATAAATATGCTCCAATTTAAAGATTTGAAACTGTGAAGCCAGTTTCTGAACTGTGTTGCAGTATCTCTTTAGCCAGGGTTTATCCACTTTACACTTACCCTTCACCTACACAACATAAGAAACAATTCTTCCTTGAAATAAATAGTTCCTTGAAAGAAATAGAAATATATTGATTCTAAATGCAAAGAGAGGACAGTACAGTGCTTGTTACCTGCTTGCAAAGGAGCTCACAATGTCCAAGGGCGGTGATGTGAGTGATGCCAAGCCAGAGAGCATGTTGGAGGCCAGCTATGAGGGCTTTGTAATGAGCACTATTGCTGGTTAGCCTGAAACAATCATTGACATATGTGCTGAACTTTTCCAAAACGGCGCCATTATTGTCGCTATGGATAAGGAAGCCAATGCTGCCATGACCAGGGTTTGGTCTGCATGATCCTCCAAAGCAGAGGGTGCCATGGAATTCACGTCGAAGGTATCCTACTCTTGCCATTGCTTTTCTGTGAACCGCTACGATACTATTAGGGGATGAAGTCTTGTTCTTATGATGTGACCCGAGCCAACCTAAGTTCGATGTGGTCCGTAGCTCAAGGTATTCCTGAATGAATTTACGCTTGCCACGTTAACGACCGACGCCATTCTAGACGGGGTAATAAATGGGAAGGGGGTGGGGCGAGCCTTCTTTCGTGGACAGATTCGAAGAAAGCTCGCCCCTCGGGGCGATGGGGGTGTTTGTGTTAACTAAAACACATTTTTTAAACCTTCACTAAATCTTGGCGAAGTAAATTTCTTGCGTTTTAATTGATTGAGTTGGACAGTGATACTTTTGAGATTGTAATTAAATTTGAGATGGAGTAACAAGTTACAAATTTCATTTGAATATCTTTGTAAATTTTAATATATTTTTGTAATTTTTGGTGTAGGATGTTATTAACCAGTGATAAAAAAATATATGTTATAAAATAAGATTTAAATGTTAGGGAAGAAGAATTAACTTTTCTTTTCAATCACCGTATTTCTCTTCCATTAATAATTCTCTTGTATATTATATAAAATGTTTTTATAAATTAATTAAATTTAACTTGAATGGTTATAGAATGGAATGTTATTTTACCTACTCAAAATCGCATAATATATATTTAAAAATATCCACACATACCATTTAATATGTGCAAATTTTTCACATTCCACATCCAATGATTTATATTTTAAGATACTTATTATTGAATACAACATTGTTGGATACTTTTTTTTTCAACGAAAAAAATACGCTTTATATTCAAAAGGATATAAAAGTGTACAGTGCAAAGGTGGCTGGTCTATCTCGAGAAAAAAAACAAGATGGTATGCCTATGACAAAAAACAATCCAAGCTAATCAAAGATGGAACAAGACACAACTGGTCCAATGTCTATCCTGATGGTGGGCATCCTTCAAGGCTATGCCTCTCAAAGAAGGATCCTCAAGGATGGTCCCTCATTTCCATCTTCCCATCTAGTAAAGCTAATGAAACCCGGCGGCATATACAAAGCTTTTTTTGAGAGCCGGTCAGCCTCAATATTTTCTTCCCTGTAGATGTGAGATGAAGTGAGATGATGAATCTGTTTGGTCGCTTCACATGTTCTCTCCTTCCAGCTCGCCAGTTCCGCAACATGGAAATCAGCGCGCCCATTAAGCCAATCAATAATGAGCTTGGAGTCACCTAGCAGATGGAGCTCATTTATGTGTAATCGGCTTGCCAGAATACATGACGCCCACACTGCCAGGAGTTCAGCCTTTGTGTTAGATCCCGTCCCGCAGTTTAGTGTCCACCGGTATACAGTCTGAGCATTTATCGCTAACATTGTTGGGTACTTATTACTCCCTAAATAAAATCATTGGATATAACATTAGATGGAAATCATTGCTCCCCGAATAAATGATATTGTTGGCTACAACATTGGTTAGGAATCATTACTTCCCAAATAAAATAATGATAATTTTTAAATGTAGCATTGCCTAATACTAATTGCTTCCCCAAAATCATGATAATAAGAAACACTGTAAATAGTAGGAGTCTCTCTTTCCATTTGACCATATAATTTTTTAAGAAAACCAAAGAACATAACACATGCTTCGTATCATTGTTGCAAAAGTAAAAGAATCCCTAAACAAAGAGGCACCATTAGCCTGTGAAACCATAGGCTATGATATGATAAACAAACCCACTAAACATAGTTACCAACTTAATGAGAACTGTGACCTCAAAACGAGAACTCTGGCCCAAAATACCCATATTTTTCCAAAAAAAACATGAAAATCAACCCCCAAATCAAAAAGTGGTGCTACCAGTAGCACCATTTTTTCAAACTGGGTCAAAATTACAACATTTTTCAAACATGACTTTTAAAACTCATACAATGACTCATAAAAACCTTCAAATCGACACTTAAATAAAAAAATGATGTTACAGTTTTTTTTTCTTTTTTTCAAAACGTTAAATTTATAGATATTTTGAAATAGTATTTTAGTAGTCGGTACCGTTAAAACCAAAACCTCAAAATCAACCATCAAATTGAAATGTACTGCTACCGGTAGAACCCATTTTAAATTTGGGGTATTAAAATGACATTTTTTTAAAGTGGTAATCAAAATTATTGTTATGGCAAATAAAATCATCAAATCAACCCTTAAATACTTACTTTTAAAATCTTAGTTTATCACTCCAAACACAACATAATAC
>ML780007.1:601099-618361 GCA_009831015.1 Picea engelmannii
CAATTTCTCAAATTTTAAAATGTAAAATAATTTTTTTCTTAATAAAATATAGAAATTGGGTTTGACCTTTTTAATATTATATATAAATTGTGTTTGAGTTTTTTTTTTAAATTTGGTTTAAAAAATTATATTATTTTTTTTAATTTTTTAATTTTTTAAATAATATATATATATGATGTGTGAATTTTTTTAATAATTTTATTTAAAAATTTATATTATTTTTTAAACTCATTTTCCTAGAAGCAAATAGAAATATTGATGGTTGATGATGATTTTTGTGACAAATAAGAAATCCATACTATATATGTTTATAATGATGTACTATATATATATGTTTATAATGACAAATAAGAAATCTGTAGTATATTATATAACAAAGAAAACGAACTGTTCACAGTTGAGTAATAGCAAAGGTGTAAGTGGCGTGTTGGGCTATGCCGGGCATCGCCTCTGCTACAGACAATGCGTGTAATCAATTTAAAACCATTAAAATAATAAATAAATTTAAAATATAAAATAAAATAATATTTTTTATGTTCAATATTATTATATTATTAATTTTTTTTTTAATTTTAATTAATTTTCGTTTATTTAATAAAAAAAAAAAAAATTTCATAATTTTATGTTTTTTTTTTAAGGTTTCTGTTTTTTAATTTATTTTTTTTAAATTTTGTATTAAATTTATTAATTTAGGTGTTTTAGTTTGTTTTTTTTATATATATATTTTGTTTTTGTTTTTTTGTTTTTTTGTGTTTTTTTCACTTTTTAAAAGTTTTTGGACTATAATTGTTTTTTTTTAATTTCTCATTCAATCTTAATTTATATATTTTTTGGTTTTTTTTTTTGTTTTTTTCCATTTTATTTTTTAAGATTTTCTTTCATTTGGTAATTATATATATAATTTTTTTATTTTTTTTTAAATTTCAATTCTTTTATTTTTCTTAGGTTTTTTTTTAGTTTTAATTTATCAAAAAAAAAAAATTCAATTATATTTTTTTCCTAAATGTTTGAAAATAGTCTTATTTAACTACAATGATTTTCTATCTATTAAAGTAAAGGTAAAAAATGTGTTAGAAATTATATTTTCCATTATATTTAAAAAAGTATGGAACCATAAATTACTTAAGGAAAGGAAAAACTGTATTTTCAAAAATGTAAATGGTAAAAAATATTTTAAGATTGAAAGAAGCATGGAAAATGACTAAAAACATTGTTGATAAAATAAAAAAATAATAAATAAATAAATAAATTGGAAATAAATGAAAAAACAAGCATTTAAAAAAAAAATTGGAAACAATATGTATGAAAAAATTTAAAATATCAAAAAACCACCTAAAAATAAAAGGGGGTGCTACCGGTAGCACCATTTTTAAAAACAGGGTAAAAAACTTGACCCCCCAAAAAACGAGAACTCTGTAGAGTTCTCGTTAAGTTGGTAACTATGTTACTAAAGACTTGTTATCATGCAACCTGCACCACAAGTCCATTTCATCATTGTTGGCACAGGGGCAAACCCAGGGTTGACACTACAACAGTGCACCAACAAAACCCTAATTACTGGCCCTTTCGACAACACTTGTGAAGCAGATGAAGTCTCACCCGAGGTAGCGGCAGGGGTGGTTGCAGGACTCAAGTGTCTGCAACCTTAGCTGGTTCAACGCTACAACAGTGCACCAACAAAACCCTAACTACTGGCCCTTTCGACAACACTTGTGAAGCAGATGAAGTCTCACCCGAGGTAGAGGCAGGGGTGGTTGCAGGACTCGAGTGTCTGCAACCTTAGCTGAGACACAGATCTGTGATTATAATACTTAATACAGCTCTTAGCATCGTCAGTTCCTTAATATGTAATCACTATTCACTTCGCTAATACAACAGAGCTTCGCGGTATTCACATCAATCTACAGTATTCAAGCACTTAGCATATACAAATGGATCAGAATGAACATATCAAGCACTAAACATGACTATCTAGATGAGATCTAACATTCTCACATATGATCAGCTCAAAGCATAAATAGATCTATTTAAACCTATCAGAGCACTTAGCATATAACATATGAACACATCAAGACAAAGCACAAAGAACACAACACATTGTTTACGTGGTTCACCCCCACCCTGGGGCTACGTCCACCAACTCTTCTTCTTTATTGTCTTCAATCAATCGGTTACAAGCACAGAGCCTCAAAACCCTTACTCCGCACAAGACATAAGATCTGCGCAGATCGCTAGATCCTTCTTCCTTGCGCTATAGCACAAAGCCTTCTACAGTCTCTCATAGGGACTTGCACTCATCTCTGCAAGTCTTAAACAGGATGCACAAAGCCTTGATCACACAGATTCAACTCTTGGCACTTAGCCTACATCACATAGATGTTGATTTCCCTACTTCTCTATATGGCCTAGACATCTATATATACATACAAAATAGGCCTAAACATGGGTAAACCCATGGGTCGACATCCCCTTCCTGTTACATATTCCCAAAAACCCAAAAAGGGGCCCAAAAGGGGGTTGAGATCTCGTGATCTCCACTTCGTCTTGCGCTCCACCTTCGACAGGCTGTCGAAGTCTCAGAATAGGTCAACATGACCAAGAAACTCCCAAAACTTGGTCAAGGGCCAACAGGCCCCCAACACTCACCTGTGACTCGTCCCGAGTCACTCTAGTCTGAGCAATTCTGCCTCGAGCTTGGCTTGAGCTGCTTCGACTTGCTGCTTTGCTATGGCCTCTTGTTCAGTGAACTCATGTATTACTGCGTCACTTACTGGTCCTTCTAGGCATTGTTCTGTTGTGAGGACGACCTGTTCTAGCTCTACTTCTTGGCTCTCGACCTCTGTAAACAACAGACATGCCTTATCTTGCATAGGTTGAAGTCGTTGGGTGACTTCCATCACTTTGCTTTGAAGCGTATGGATCTGCTGATGAGCTATGCGTTGTTCATGAGACCTCTTCATTCTGTCTACAGCAGACAAGGCCTTCAGCTATGCCTACAGTGTATCTGTGTTCTGTTTTGCTTCCTGGAGCTGCAACTCAAGCGCCTATAACTCCAGATTCTCAGTGAGGTTTTCATATGTTTGAGCGCTCTGGTTACTCAGCTTCTTACACTCCAAGGCAAGAGATTTTAATCTGTCAACTGCGTTGCGGACAATGGCTTCCCTTTGGTCTCGTACATCTTGAGGGGTTTCGAGCACAGTGCAGAGCTCCAATTTTGCTATGCGCTATTGGAGCTGTTGGATTACGTCTTTGAGTTGTGCCACCTGTTGTGGGACTCATTCTTCGGCCTTTACTTCAATGACTATCACAGAGCGAAGTGCTATGTGGACCATCTCTTGTACTTCAAATTGCTTTGCGAGCAACTGTTCCTTTTCTTTATGCAGCTGGGCTTTCTCTTCATCAAACCTCTCTTGCAGAGTAAGCTTCTCATGCTCAGCAGTATTGTGCTGCTCTAGAAGGTCTTCTTGTGCTTGCGCCACAGCCTGGGTCACTTACGTTGTCTCCTCCTATGCTTGTCGAAGGCGAGCTTCGACTGTATCAGCGATCCAGTGGAGTTGAGTTGGCTCATCTCCTATTTCTGGTGTTCCTGCTGATAGAGGCGCAGTAGAAACTGCACGGTTGGACCATAGTGCCTGTTGCACTTCTTGAAGTTCAACCTTGATCTGACTGAACACCTCCTCCTGCTTAGCTTCCTGCTTCTCTGCTATCTCCAGCGAAGCATCGTTCAGTGCTACAACGATAAAGTCGAAGTCGTCTGAGGTGAGGGTAGTCTCAAACTTAGCCCTAGCTGCTTTCAATTTATTCCTTGAGGAAGGTTTCGGAGGGGAAACCTTCCTTTTCTTCGAGGGGTCCTCCTCGTCTCTAGGTGGTGTAACCTCACCTTTCTTCTGTTCCACTTCTGTTCCATCTATCTCTCTACCATCTCCTCCTTTCTCTACTGAGATGGAAGCGGTCTTCACGGATGCGCTGTCTAAATCGTGGACCTCTTCGGTCTTCTTTGTCTTGCTAGGTCTAGGTATATCCGTCGCAGGTTCTAGACTGTCAACATCGGACATCTCTGCAGGGTCCGCTTGAACAAGGAGGTGTGCCGACCATTCCTTGGTAATCTCTTCTAATTCTTCCTCCATGAGCTTGTAGTATGACTGCAGCTATTGTTTATGCTCATCAGCGCGTGCTGTGGTATAGATAAAATGGCGATCTGCGCTGAATTTCATCAAGGGTCTAAACCTGTGGAGTGTGTTAGGGGTTATGCAAGGTTCAGACTGGATAGAGGTATTTAGCTGGTTGTAGTAGGTGTGGAAGACGATATTTGATTGCCACTTCTTGTTCATGTCACTAGAGTACCATAGCGTACTAAACTTCGCGGCCAGTGGTTCAAAGGGCTCGATGTTTGGGAAGGTCGCACCTTCTGGCATCTCCCATTCGATGAACGCGATTAATATGAGAAGCCAACTGAAGTGGAACTCGTATCCTTGGTCTTGCGCTTCCCTGCAGTCCAGTTCTAACTGGTTCACCAAGTACTTCACCCAATTCATGTGTAGGCCCTCCGTGCACTTCCCTGTGAGGTCGACTACAAATCTGGTTACTTGGGTGGGTCGGTTCTTGCAAACTAATTTCCCTACGATCAGTTGATAGGCTAGGCGCACTGCACCACTCTGGATAGAGGCTACCTTGTATCCTTGCGTGCCCTTCTCTACATCTCCATAAGTATCCTTTATCCTCTGGGCGAGAGCAGAATCCGTGGTCTTTTCGGGGTAGCAATCCTGTGGTTCAGGGCCTTGCATGATTAGCCCTATGATTTGATTGATCAATGTTGGATCCACTGTGATGCGGCAGTTCAACCACAAATAGCCTCCATGCTAGCAAGACAACAGTAATTTGACGCATGCGTTCACCTCCTGGTGTCACCCGAAGTGCGGAATCTTCATAACATTCAATAGGGTGGACTGCGCGAGGTTCTGGGTCCATGACTGAGGGGTAATCTTTGAGTTCTTTCCTTTGGTTCTCGTAAGGTACTTATGCGGGGCGAGCATGTTGTAAACCTTCCTGTCGCCGAGGTTGAAGTCACTAAACTTCAACACTGCGAACTTATCCTGGTCAGCATGAACTGCGCGCACCTCTTTCAAAAGGTACACAGTGACCAACGCGTATTCAAAGTCTTTGGGCACACTGTCTCGGTTTATTGCGCCACTCAAAGGTGGTAGATAGGTAGGTAAAATGCTCGGAATCAGCTTGGCATTTGTGATAGCGTCTATGTGCTTCGTTCATTTCTCATTAGCGGGCTGGGATAGTCTGGCTCGAGTAGTGGATGGAGAGGCCTATAGTCCTCTCGTCGAAGATGCTTGTACACTTGTAGAGATCCCTCTCTTCGACATGACTCTTTCAGTCATCAAGTCAAGGAGAACTTCTATCACTGATTCTTCAACTGTGGTGAGCTCATCGGACATACATGCTCAGGATTAAAATTATCGAGGTCACGATGGACTTAGACACAGCAATGGAATACTAGCAAGGGCGCAAGGATCACAATATGCAATGCGTTCAGTCTGCGGACTTCAAATTCTTAGTTAGCAAAAGTGTTCTTCGTGCATAGCGCGAAGGGATAAGTAGGCAACTCGGCAACAGTTCGCGTGCAACGGTTATGAGCCCCTATTAACTCTTGTTCGATCCATTATGGCGCCTTCCAACAGTCTGATGAGGAACCTTTATTGCTTTTCTATTCATTCGTAGTGGAAGTCGATTGGATATATCGGGTCTAAGGGCTATATTGTTTCACCATGGCGAAGTGCCATGTGTCGTTGTTATGATATCCTGACGAAGCTCCAATTCTGCAAAATTTATTTCTGTGAAGTTCCCTCTAGAACCTTCTGCAACTTAGCTCTCTTCTTACTATGTTTCCTCGCCTTCTTTCTAGTGAGCTTCGTCTCAATAGTCTCTTTTCCATTTTGATTCTTATCGTCTCTTAACATAGTCACTGTGCGGTGTTGATATTCTTTCCTGGGATTCAGGGGTAATACCTCTTCGTTATCTGGAGTAAGTACTTCAATATTTCGGGAGTCCTCTGATGTTCCTACAACTTCGACATCAGGGTCTCTAGTGTCAAATATCTTCGATATGTTCTCATGTTCTTCAATTAATTGTGCGATCCTTTTAGTCATGAAATCTTGTAAGTCTTGCTTCTTCTTCTCCAAGGCTTCTTCTTCTTCCCTTCGTCTGGCTTGAGCTCTGTCAATCCAAGTTTTTCCTATTAACATGGTAAACGGGGCGTTGTCTTCAATAAAATTAATAATCTCAAAATCTTCCTCTGTCGAAGTTCCATTGACGGTCATAGATATCTGAGCGAGCCTCCCACATAAGTTTACCATCTTTCCTCTGAATAACCCTATTCCTCCTAGTGAGGGGATCGTAGCAGGCCTTCTTATAGCTTCCCAAGTCCTTTCTATCATGATATTCACTAATGTTTCCTCATCTAGAACACAGTCAATGTCGAATTCCCCTATTCTTGCTTCAAGGCACTTCTTGTCTTTAAAAATCTCTGATAGTCTAACATGTCGATGGTCATCCAAGGTGTCTTTCATCTGTAGTAATACTTTCTCTGATTCTTTCTAGGGTTCTACTATAGCCTTAGTTTTTGGATCTAGCTTAGGGTTTTCTTGTCTTATGTTCGTACTTTCAAGCTTAGCAGTCATTCTGGGGCAATCCAACACTTCATGGTCCATAGCCTTACAACAAAGACAACTAGGTCTTCTTCCAAGGCATTCCTTAGAAAGATGTCCTGGTCTTCTGCAACTATAACAGAGGGTCAATCCTCTCTTTCTTTTAAATGATCCCCAACCTCTCCTGTACTGCATGCTAGGATCGTATGAGCTAACCTGCAACAATTTATTTCTAGGATCCTGCATCCATTTGTTAGTCCAAACATATTTTCTATGCATAGGTATAACATATCTTTCATGATTCTTATCAGATCTATTCATATCAAATCTTTTTTCATCTATTAGTGCCCTAGTTTTTAAGTTAGGACAAAATCTATCAATCATACCTATATCCATACTCTAGAAATGAAAATTTTCACTTATCTTACTTTTACAGAGCACAGAGCTTCCAAATCTAAAACTTTTAACTATTCTTACCTTTATCAGAGCACAAAGCTTTCAGATCTTACCTCTTTTATTCTTACCTTTCTTAGAGCACAAAGTTTCAGATCTTGCTTCTTTCCTTCAGATCTGACCTCCTTTCTTCAGATCGGGCTTCTTTCTTTCAGATATAATATTATTTCTTTAGCACAAAGATTTATAATTCAAGTATAATACTACGCGCTAGGGCACAGATCTACACAGAGAACTTTCACAATTTCAGGATGACTCTTTGCACATAGCTTCCTCTTTCTCAGTTCCCAGCAATCACAATTTCAGGTCCCAGCAACAGAACCATTTGTGTGCACGGGGGCAGACCCAGGGTTCAACGCTACAACAACGCACCAACAAAACCCTAACTATCGGCAGTTTCAGCAACACCTGCGAAGCAGATGAAGTCTCACCCGAGGTAGAAGCAGGGGTGGTTGAAGGACTCAAGTGTCTACAACCTTAGCTGGGACACAGATATGTGATTATAATACTTAATACATCTCTTAGCACCACCAGTTCCTTAATATGTAATCACTATTCACTCCATTGATACAACAGAGCTTCATGGTATTCACATCAATCTACAATATTCAAGCACTTAGCATATACAAATGGATCAGAATGAGCATATCAAGCACTAAACATGACTATCTAGATCAGATCTAACATTCTCACATATGATAAGCACAAAGCATAAATAGATCTATCAAAACATATCAGAGCACTTAGCATATAACATATGAACACATCAAGACAAAGCACAAAGCACACAACACAGTGTTTACGTGGTTCACCCCCACCCTGGGGCTACGTCCACCAACTCTTCTTCTTTATTGTCTTAAATAAATCGGTTACAAGCACAGAGCCTCAAAACCCTTACTCCACACAGGACAAAAGATCTGTGCAACTCGCTAGATCCTTCTTCCTTGTGCTACAACACAAAGCCTTCTACAGTCTCTCACAGGGACTTGCACTCAGCGCTGCAAGTCTTAAACAGGATGCACAAAGCCTTGATCACACAGATTCAACTCTTGGCACTTAGCCTACATCACATAGATGTCGATTTCATTATTTCTCTATATGGCCTAAACATCTATATATACATACAAAATAGGCTTAAACATGGGTAAACCCATGGGCCGACATCCCCTTCCCGTTACATATTCCCAAAAACCCAAAAAGGGGGCCAAGATCCCATGATCTCCGCTTCTTCTTGCACTCTTCCTTCGACAGGTTGTTGAAGTCCCAAAATAGGTCAACATGACCAAGAAACTCCCAAAACTTGGTCAAGGGCCAACAATCACTTATATGCCTAGCAAGCTTTTGAACATCTACATAGGAGTTTGGGAAGCGATGTTGAATAAAGTACAAAATGTATTGTATGGTTCTTAACCCATACATTTATTCTTTAGAATGTATTCTCTCACAGACGTTGGATATTTACAACCATCCATAATATATTATGAGGGTTTGCTACTCCAGTCTACGAACATGTTCTTGAACCCACAACGAGTTAGAAAATGTGCCTTAGAATTATCCTCAAAATATATATGATCCAACCCAAAGCTCTCAAAATTTGAAGCCAGCTCCTAGACTTTGTCATAGTACCTCTTAAGTCTGGGGTTATCAATTGTATATTCATTCATCACCTACATGCAATAAAATAAAATACATTGAATGCCATGCATACTTTTAACAATTTGTTCCCATCAAAATTAAGGTTATCGATATACTCCATTAAATTTGTCCACAAATTGCATCTACCCAAAATGTTTGTAAATTTTTGTTCCACAAGTATCAGTAGAAACATCAATATCGTGAATAGTATGCATTTGTTGACCAATCTTCTTCTTATCAAAATTAAGGTTAGTGGGGTATCTATTCCATCAAAATCATCCAAAACAACAACACATCCACAATCACCATCACTATCCTGATCATTATTTTGTTTGTATAAGGTTAGTGCATCCACAAGTACCAACACAAAGATGAATACAATAAATTCCATATATTTTTTAACAAGTTTCTTATCAAAATTAAGGCTAGTCAAATGTAAATTTTGTATTAGTCCAGAACTTGCACTTGGTCCCAATCACTAGTTTGTTTGTAGTCTTTTGTGCATCCACAAGTGTTATGGACCTAACCCCTCACGTAGGTAGAACAATATATTCAGATGTAATAAAGGTCAATATTAATAAGGCCTTGCAATAAGGTAGAATAATTCGAATGTAAGAAGACCTAATAGAAGCTTCTGCTTCTAGAAGGATCTTCCTCTAGATGGTTCTTTTGATAGACATATTTAGTATAAATAGGAGTAAAGGGTATGATAACCCTAGCTTGGATATTATTGTAATAGAGATTTGTTCGACTAGAGGTTTCCCCCTCGAAGAGGCCCATGAACATTGCTCTTAGAATCAAAGTGATCTTTCTGGTGTTATTTTGGTATCATTTCAATGTTATTGTGGTGTTGTTCTCTTATATTGTTGTTTATCTGCCATTTCTAGCATTTTATTTATGTTCTACATACTTTTTATATCTGAAATATTACAACAAGTAATAACCCAAGAATGAATACAATGAATTCCCTACAATTTTAACAAGCTTCTTCTTATCAAAATGAAGGTTAATGAGGTATTTGTTTCATTGAAATTCTCAAAAACTTGTTCTCAACCTCAATCATTATGCATGCATCTACAAGAAGTACATATCATTGGCAAGGGTTGAACCTTTGTGGGACTATATTAGCTATTTACTTCCACTAACCAAGAAAAATGCACTTAGCAATGCCATACAAATTTCCCATACTATCTACTTTCATTGAACTTAACGCATGGCAATGCCATACAAATTTCCCAGAGATACAATAATATTATAACAAAGAGTGTGAGGGAACTTGTTACATGGCTGCAAATGAGCTGGTCATGTCCATAAGCCATGTTATGTGTGATTCCACACCACAAAGCATGTTGGAGGCTTGCAATGAGAGCTTTGTAAAGGGAAACATTGTTAGTCAAGGTGAAGAAGTTGAGGTAAGCATTATATTTCTCCATAACATGGCTATCAAATCCATTATATATAACAAAGCCAATGCTTGCATGAACAAAGTTTGGTCTGTATGGTCTACCAAAATAAAGGGTCCCCGAGATTTTATACAGGCACAATTGTTGTCGACCTTGTCTGGTTTCCATTGTTCTCTAGAAGCATTTTTATTTCTTGTGGTGCCTACAAGATGTGTTGAGGATGCACCTTTCCTTTCTCCCTCCTTAAATAAACAACCAGGTGAGTCAGTTTATATTGTACATTTTTTAGAGTGGGGACACTAGTTGGTTTGACCCTTAATTTGAGGTCTGTGTAGGCACCATTGAGGCACATGAGATGTTGATTTGGTTGTTTGCATTTTATAATTTGATTTTCAAATTTTGTTTTTTGTTTTTTTGTTAAGGTTGTTTCCTTTTTCCCATTTCTTGTTTAGCATTTCTCACTTGATTGTTCAGGTTTGTCTATTTAATTTCATGCAAGTTTGGATGATGCATATGTGTTTAGTGTTTTGTAAACTAAACATTTTTTTTGAATTAACCTAAGTGCATTGCATTTGGTTCTCATTATTGCATCATTTCTCAAGAGTTTTTGAAAGTATCTTTATAGCCTAATGAGACCTCAAACAACATTGTCTACTCCATATAGGATGAGTATACCAAAATTGAAGGATCCATGAATGTAACTAGAGGATTTGTTAAAGAAAGGGTACATACACTTATGTGTATCTTCCTGGGGAGCATGAATACTTTGTATAAAGAATAAAGATAGAACTTTGATACTATGCATTGGTTTTAGGAAATTGAACAAAGTCTCTATGAGGAATAAATATCCTCTACCCATTGATGACTCATTTTATTAGCTAAGAGAACAAAAAATATTTTCAAAGATAGACTTGAGGTCGGACTACCATCAACTAAGGATAAATGATGAATACATTGGTAAGAAGACTTTTAGAATGAGGTATGGACACCATTAATTTATGGCGGTGCCATTTGGTTTGACAAATGCACCAACTACTTTAATGTACTTGATGAATGAGATCTTTAGGAAGTGTTTGGATAAGTTTGTCATTGTGTTCCTTGATGAAATTATTATTTACTCAAAACTAGAGGAGGAGCATGAAGAGGACTTGAGGTTAGTGGTATAAGTGTTGAGAGAGCATAAAATTTATGCTAAGTTAAGCAAATGTTCCTTTTTTCAAAGGCATGTTCATTATTTGGGGCATAGTATTTGTGAGGAAGGAGTAGTAGTGGATCCAAAGGAAATTAATGTAATAATGGGATGGAAAACCCCCATGAATGTTTTAGAAGTGAGGTAATTCATGGAACTAGTTGAATATTAAAGAAGGTTTATAGAAGGATTATCCAAAATTGCACATGCAATTACATCATTACAAAATAGTGGAATCAAATTTGAATAGATATTATAGTGTGTGGAAAGTTTCCAATAGTTAAAGAGATTGTTCACTCTAAGTGCACCCATTCTCAAGATTGTTAATCTAATTCAAGATTGTGTGGTATGTATAGATGCTTGCAAGGATGGAATTGGTGGAATTCTTACTCGAAATAGACATGTGATTTGTTATGAATACAAAAATCTTAAGGAGCATGAGATAAATTGTGTCACCCATGACTTAGAGCTTGTTGCCATTATACATGCATTGAAGATGCAAAGATACTATCTGATGGGGAGAAAAATCGAGTTAAGAATAGATCATAGTGATCTGAAGTATTTATTTCAATAACAAACTTTGAATGCTAGACAAACAAGATGGATGGAATATATTTGTGAATTTTATTTTGATATCAAACATATTAAAAGTAAAGAGAATAAGGTTGTTGATGCACTCATCAGAACGATACATGAACTGCATGTTACAACCATAAGCATGTGTAGATCAAATTTGAGGAACATAATTATTAAGGTTGTTATCTTAGATGAGCATTGTCTTATGGTCAAAGAAGGATTACAATAGGAAAATGTGCATAAAAAATATAAATATTTTAAGTTGGAAAATGATGTAATTCTTCTGCATAACAACTGTTATGCACATGGTTATGTGATATTAAGCAGAAAAACGAATATCACAAAAATTACCAATAGAACAACATAATATAGAGAACAACACATTAAAATGATACCTTTATTGAAATGGGAGCAATGTTCACTTGCCTCTTAAAGGGGGAAACCTCCAGTAGAGCATCACTCTATTACAATAATTCTCAAGACAAAGCTTTCTCATGCCTCCTACTCTTATTTATACTAATATTCTAAAGAACATTCTAGAGGAAGATATTTCTAGAAGCATAAGCTTTTATTAGGTCTTCTTACATTGACTTGTTCCTATTTATTAAATATGCCTTATTAACTATTGTTGGCCTTTATTACATGTAAAATATATAATTATATCTACGTGAGGGGTTATGGAGGTTAGGTACCTAACATGCCCTCCCCCTTAAAAAAGAGCCTTGTCCTCAAGGCTTAAGATGAGGAAATTGCTGCAGAATAGTAGTTGGCTCCCAAGTGGCATCTTCTGGTGGAGTATCCTTCCATTGAACTAACACTTCCTAGATGGTGCACTGATGGAGACGACGACGCTCTCGCTGGTCCAAGACGGCTTGTGGATGCAACCAAATGGAACCTTATTCATCCAACTCTGGTAGAATGGTCTAAGCATGGCACTTGGTGCCAATCACTTTCTTCAAGCAGGAAACAGGAAAAGCAAGATGTAGCTTGGAGTGACTGGGCAAAGCTAACTGATAGGCCACTGGCCCCACGTGTTTGAGAATAGTATAAGGACCATAAAATTTGGGGGCAAGTTTCTGATACTATTGAGACTTAAGAGAAGTCTTCTTGTACGGTTGTAGAAGGAGAAACACATGGTTCCCTTCAACAAATTGACATTTAGAATGACCCCGATATGCTTGTCGCTTCATGCGATTATGAGCCATGACCAAATTTTCTTTGAGAGTACAGAGAATGGTCATGCAGGCTATAAGATTATGGTCAACCTCCTGAACCTTGGAGACACCTGGCATGTATGGGAGAAGCGATGGTGGCTTCTATCCATAGACTACCTCAAAGAGAGTCATGTGAGTGGTCGTATGGTAATAAGTGTTATACCACCATTTATCTAAGGGTAACCATTGAACCCACTAATGTTGTTGGTCAGACACAAAACACCTCAAATATTTTTTAGACACTTGTTGACCGCTTCCATTTGGCCATCTTTCTGGGGATGATAGATTGTACTGAGTTGCAATTGGGTTCCCTGGATCCTGAATAATTCTTTCCAGAAACTACTAGTAAAATTTGGATCACGATCATAAACAATAGAAAGAGGCATTCCATGGAGTTTGAAGATATTATCCATAAAAAATTGAGCCACTATAGATGTTGTGAATGGGTGTTGAAGAGCATAGAAATTAGCATATTTAGAGAGACCATCCACTACCACCATGATGACTGACTTATTTCCTGATTTGGGTAAGCCCACAATGAAATCCATAGAAATATCCAGCCAAATAGTAGGTGGAATTTGAAGCGGTTGGAGTGTGCTAGGAATTTTGACAGTCTTTCCCTTATTGCATTGGCATATATCACATTTTTCCATAAAGGTGTAGATGTCTTGTTTCATATTGTCCCATAAGAAATAACATTTGACCAGTTCATAGGTTTTGGTAAAACCTGAATCCCCTGCAGTAGGAGAAGCATGAAACTCAAAGCACCTTGGATTTAAGAGCCGATTGTTTGCTTAAATATAAGTGACCTTTATAGAGAAACTTTTCATTATGCCAAGAGTACCCTGGAACAGCTTGGGGATCCTTATGTATTTTTTGGATGAGGCTGAAGATTTTGGGGTCTTGGAATGATTCCTGGCGAACAACTTGAAGCTAGTCGACGATAATGAATGAGAGGGAAAAGAGGGACCCTTCTGTTAATCCATAAATAATGGATCATTAACCTTAATTGGGGCATATTACATTAGTAATTTTATTTTATTTATGTCGGCTTTAGTCCATTAGTTGTAATTATACCTCCTAGTCTCCTATATATACCAAGGAGACATTTTCATTTGGAATCATATTGTAATTGTACATTTATGTGGGCATAAGGAGCTTGCCCCCTCAAAGAGGCTTATTATCTAAATTTATCTCTTTTCGAGGCATTGAGTACTTATTCTAAGGTTTTTCTATGCTATATTGATATTTGGTTCTTAACATATGGTATCAGAGCTCAAGGTCTTGGGGTTTCACTGCTACATCTGAGACACCTTGGAATTTTCGCTATAAATTTTTTCCTACAACATTTCAGAAGGAACGTCTTGGAGGATATTTAGTATACGGATCAAGGTACGTTGTGTTAAAATTTTAGCTCCTGAGGCTTGATAATTTATGAGATACATCCTGTGCAAGATAGGGTTCTGGAATCATCCTGAACAGAGTCATTGCGGAATTTTCGCTATAAACAATTTTTTGTAACTTTTCAGAACCTGAACCCTAGAGGATATTCATAAAAATTAGTAAGGTATATGTGGTAAAAATTTCAGCTTCTGGGTCATCTTACATTTGTAGATACACCCTGTGGAAGATAGGGTATCTGACTAGTCCTATTGACTAGTCTTAAGAAGGTTTTCCAGGTAAAACAATCATAACTTCTTCCTAGAGTATCCAAATTGAGTGATACTAGTTGCATTGGATAGTGGATAGTCTGTATTATTTCTGGCACGAGTTTCAAAATTTTATCTCAATCATTTTGTGCGGGGCATGCTATACAAGTGATATCTCCTAGAAAGGCCAAAAATCAGCAAGTTGTGGGGAAGTTACCGTAAATTCCACTTGGCACATCCAATTTTGATCAGACCTGTGGCATTGCAGAGAAGAAATATTAGAGAACTACAAAAAATAAAGTTTCATACCCAAAAGGGTTGAAACTTTAGAGATACAGCAGAAGAAAGATTGTCTAGTAGAACCACCTCAAAATCAAGGTTCAAAAGTGATATTTGGCCAACATGCCACCCAAAAAGGGAACTTCTACACCAAATAATCCTCCAAACAATCCTACATGGACTCTTGATGAAGGTGAAGAAATTTGTAGGGACATAAATGATTTACAAAATAAGACAATAACAAAAGATGAACTATAAGAGATGATGGAGGGTTTAAAAGGGGAGATCATGGAAGGATTGAAAATTTTCCTAATAGAGAGGACACCTGAAAGTGAAAATGTATCCCATGAAATTCAAGATGAGGACACAAGGAAGGTGAATCAGAATGGAGAAACTCCAAATTTGGGTTGAAGACCAACCACGTTCCTAAGATCGATATGAGGAAGTTTGATGGCAAGGACCCAATCACATAGATACTTCAGATGGAGCAATTCTTTGATCTATATAATGTGCCACATACAGAAAAGGTACGAATTGCTTCTTTATATTTAGAAACCAATCAATTTGTATGGTATCGATGGCTTTGTTCTCGCAAATCACTCGTCACTTGGACAATTTTCATGGAAGAAATGATAGCACACTATGAGGATACGAGGAGCAATACCTTCTTTAGCCAATTGATAAATCTCAAGCAAAAGGGTTTAGTTACAAAGCACATTGAGAACTTCCAAAGATTGAATATAAAGGTAACAGATATTCCATATGAGCACTTGATTGATGTATTCATAGGAACTTTAAAGGATAACATTCAACATGAGGCTCGCCTTTGGGAACCCAAATCATTGGAGAATGCATTTAGGGTGGAAAGAAATGTTGAAAGTAAAAATATGGCTATGGCTACTAGAAGGAACAATCCTAATAACTATAGAGAGAATAATGCTCCTTCTTCTAAAACACCTCAACCTACAAGGTTGACACCTCAACAATTGGAGGAAAGAAAAGCAAAAGGTTTATGGTTTAATTGTGACAGCAAGTACAATAAGGGACATAAGTGTGGTGAGAATAAATTATTCTACATAGATCGTGAAGAGGAATAACAACAAGAACAAGAACACGAACCATCTCAAGATGAAAACGTAGAAGCAATTTCGTCTAAAGAGTTGACTCCCACGATATCGTGTAATGCATTGGCTGGAATTAACACTCCTCAAACCCTCAAGATCGAAGGATATATCAAAAAGAAAAAGGTAATAGTCCTAATTGATTCTAGCAGTTCTCATAATTTCATTCACTATAAATTAGCCAAAGCTCTCAATTGCTTTGTATATCCAGCGTTGGAGTTTCAAGTAATGATTGCAGATGGAGGAACTATCAATTGCTCAAGAAAATCCAATAAGATCAATCTTACTATGGGGGGATATGTAATGAATAGTCCAATGATTTCTATACCCATGGGTGGTGCTGATGTTGTACTAGGAATCCAATGGTTACAATCATTAGGAACGGTGGCTTTTAATTTTCAAAAACTTTTCATGAAATTTTCATTGGAAGGAAAACAAATTGAGTTAAGAGGTATCACAGGGAAACCCGATAAGGTGATAATCTCTAATGGCATGACAAAATTATTGAAAAAGGGGCATCAAGGTGTTATTTCACAACTATGCTCAATCGATGTTCAAACATATAAGCCATCTATTCCTCTAGATCTCCAAGGGATCATTGATAAGAATTCCAAAGTATTTGAAGATATTCCCAAAGGTCTTCCACCCACTCGAAATCATGATCATGATATTCACCTAATTCCTGGGAGTGTTCCTCCTAACATCATGCCATACAGATACCCTTATGCCCAGAAGAGTGAAATTGAGCTCATGGTTGAAGAAATGTTAGAGGCAAGAATTATTAGACCTAGCCAAAATTCTTACTCTGCACCGGTGGTAATGGTATTCAAGAAAGATGGCTCATGGCGTATGTGTCCAGATTATAGAGAGCTCAACAAGATCACTATTAAAGATAAGTTTCCAATTCCCATCATTGATGAATTGTTATATGAACTACATGGAGAAATCTATTTCACAAAGTTGGATCTTCGTTCAGGGTATCGCCAGATTAGAATGAAGGAAGAATATATCCCAAAAACAACATTCCGAACTCATGAAGGCCATTATGAATTTTTGGTCATGCCTTTTGGCCTTACAAATGCACCTT
>ML780007.1:624272-641693 GCA_009831015.1 Picea engelmannii
CTTTGATATACGTGTGAGTTCGAAAAGTAGTACTCAGCCCAATATCTCAGGGAACCAACTAAGGAGGCTAGATCGTCCCTTAGTCATACTACTTGATTACCTAGGTACTAGAGAGTATCTCCCCCAGTGATATTCTTGGTGGCACTATAGCAGTCAAGCAATTGATCGATTGATCTATGGTTGGTTTCAGCATACCTAGGGGTGCTCCTGATATACCAGAGGTACTTGGAAGCACAAGTCTATATATAGGTGTTGTCTAATGTGCTACCACTCGAAGGGGTACTAACAGGGGTTACAAGGGTGTCCACCAATGTGAGCTTAAAAACCTCTTTTATTTATTGCATGTATGTTTCTCCTATTGTGGATTTATGTGTTGAACGACAGATCATTGTAGTTTAAATACGCCAGAACATGTATCTACCCTGAAAAAAATTAACCCACGATTCCTGCCAAGGAAAGTGCTCTGATACCACTTGTTAAGCACCTGGTTATGTGATATTAAGCAGAAACATGAATATATTGGAAATTCCCAACAAAACAATAGAATATAGAGAATATCACACCAAAATGATACCTTTATTGAAATGGGAGCAATATTCACTTGCCTCTTTCAGGGGGAAACCTCGAGCAAAGCAGTGCTCTATTACAATAATTCTCAAGACAAGACTTTCTCATGTCTCCTACTCTTATTTATACTAATTCTATCTTCTAAAGAACATTCTAGAGGAAGATCTTTCTAGAAGCAAAAGCTTCTATTAGGTCTTCTTACATTGACTTGTTCCTATTTATTTAATAGGCCTTATTAACTAATGCCAGCCTTTATTATATGGAAAATATATTATTCTATCTACGTGAGGGGTTATGGAGGTTAGGTCCCTAACAACAATAAATTTTATGTTCATAGTTCTAATGAATTAAGAAAACTTGTGATGAATGAGATGCATAATGTTCCATATGTTGGATATCATGGATACTAAAAGACAATTGCAACAATAAGAAGTCAATACTTTTGGTTAGGAATGAAGAAATACATTGTTGATTATATAGATAAATGTATGGAACTCTAGAGTGTAAAAGTTGAGAACAAAAATCCAATATGATTGTTACAACCATTGCTAATACCAGACTAGAAATGGGAAGTGGTGACCAATGATTTTATCACTAATTTTCCTAAAATAACAAAGAAACATGACTCAATCATGATAGTGGTTGACAAGTTGACAAAATATGCTCACTTTATTCTAATTAAGTCCACTCATAAGGAAACTAATATAGAAGAAATTTACATGAAAGATATTGCCAGGTTGCATGGGATACCGAAGACAATTGTTTCAGACAAAGATCCAAAATTTACTTCAAACTTTTAGAAATGATTGTTCGAAGGATTTGGAACAAGTTTGAACTTAAGTACAACATATTATCCATGGAAATATGGGTAGATAGATAGAGTTAATCAAGTGATTGAGGACATGTTAAGAATGTATGTGATAGATAAGCCATCTAAGTGGGAGGACTACATGTATTTAGTGGAAATTTCATATAATAATGGATATCACACTTCTTTGAATATGAGTCCATTTGAAGCTTTGTATGGTTTAAAGTGAAATACTCTAGTTAGTTGGGATAATCTAGTAGAGAGAGTTAGTCAATGCCTTCAACTTGAGAGAATACTTTGGCAACTAACCGGGCCTTGTGTCTTTCAACACTCCCATTTGATACATACTTAGTTATGTACACCCATTTACATTTGACAAGTTTTCTTTCTTTTAGAAGAGGAACAAGATCCCAAGTATCATTCACCATTAAAGAGAGATAATCTTCATTCATTGTTGTATCCCAATCTAGATGACCTGAAGCTTTTGTAAATGTCTCAAGATCATGATTCTTTGAAACTTGAACCAAAAGAGATGAGGCTCACTGGAACTGTGAACATGTTCAACGTTGATCTGAAGGATCACTAACAATCTCACCAACTGCTTCTCGAGTTGAATAGACTCATCTGGGAAGTAGTGTTATTGGTGCAGGTTCATGTTCAATGGTCTCATCTAGAGGAAGGTGAGCAAGAAGAGGTATAATTGCATCCTCACTATCATCATTTGAAGAAGAAGAAACCATAATAGGAACATAAGATGGCACAAACACTAAAGATGGATTGTAGGCTATAGATGGCACAAACGTCGAGTTAGGCTTGCAAGCCAAGATACTTTCATCAAATTTAACATCTCTTATAATAATAATTTCATTAGAATGAGGTGGAAAAAGTCTATAACCTTTGACATCTTCATAATAACAAAAGAAAATTCACTTCTCACTTTTAGGTTGTAAAGCTTTCCTTTTCTCATTGGGAATGTTAGCCCATGCTACACTACCAAATACACGGAATTAGATTAAATACGGCTTAATTTTAGTCCATGCTTCTTCTAGTGTTATATTTTTTAGATTCTTTGCGGGAGTATGATTTACTATGTAATTTGCACATTTGATGGCTTCCACCCAATAATGAAGACTTAATCCTTTAGATTGAATCATAAAATTAGCCATTTTCTTTAATGTGTGATTCTTTCTCTCAACAACATCATTTTGTTGTGGTATATATGAAAGAATATGTTGCATCTAAATTCCCTGTGTAGTGCAGTAACTTGTAAATTGAGTGTTCACATATTCACCTCCATTATTTGTTCTTAACCTTTGAAGTTGATTTCTAGATTGTTTTTCTACAAGGATCTTGTAGGCCAAAGACTTATCAAACACTTCGCTCTTAAGTTTTAAGAAGTAAACCCAAGTGCATATGGAGAAGTCATCAATGAAAGTTTAGAAATACTTACACCCAGAGAAAGAAGGAGAAGAAACATGATCATACAAATCATTGTGAACAAGTTGCAAAGGGGACAAGGCATGCCAAGGGGTACGTTTTTCAAAATTGTCCTAATGATGTTTTTCAAGAACACAAATGGTACAAATATAATCTATGCAAGAAACGAGGGGAAGACAATTCACCATGTGGTGATTGCATAGTTGTCGTAATGAGCGATAGTTTATATGACCAAACCGCTCATGCCAAAGTTTGCTCAAGTCAAGACTATGAACAAAAAAAACTGATGGAAAAGATGATGACCCAAAGTTGTCAAACGTGTACAACCTGGTAATATCAACAACAATTCCAATTGAAAGAACATGCTTAGGATATTTTAAATCCTTGATTACAACTTGGTGAGGTGAAAACTCTACGGTTTTACCTTCACCTAAATGAGTGATCTGATACACTGATAGAAGGTTGTAGGAACGACTTGGAACACATAATACATCTTTGAAATGTCCATTATATACCTGAATTGTTCTGAACCCTACAACACTAAGCGATCTATCATCACCAACAAATATTTTATTGGTGTAACATTCATTAAGATCATAAAATATGGATTCATCCTTAGCCATATGATAAGATTCTCCAAAATCAATAAGCCACTCATTAGAAGAAGAAGTAGAAGTTGCATTGAAGGAGAAACCGGAAGAAAAAAGTGCATATCCATGAGAAGAAGAAGAAGAATCATTACTAAGGTTGTGCTTCTTCATCATTGCTTCTAAGGATTCCATCTTTTTAAAACATTTAGACTCCACATGACCATCTTTCCCACAAAAGTTGCAATGTATGTTAGTCTTATTACTTTTAGATTTGACTCCTTTGTCACCATTAGGAGTAGAAGTTGGCAGAGAGGGTTTGGGACCCTTGTTTTGCTTGTTGTTGTGGAAAGGATGTTGCTTCTTTGGATTCTTGGATTTATGTTTCTACTGGGCCACTAAGGCTTTGTTGGATGTACCTGCAGTGCTAATCAATCCAAGTTCCAAAAGTTTATATTTCTCTAGAATTAGAGTATCACAAAAAGACTCAAGAGACGATTGATTATAAGCACTCCCTAGAGCTTCTCTAGTGGCATAAAAGGTAGACACAAAAACATAATATGCACTAGCGAGCTTAGAAAGAATAACATATATGCATCGATCATCCTTCAAATATAGTTCACATTCTATACATAAAATTCTAAGTGTTTTGAAATTAGATAAGTTATCTTCAATGCAAGGAAATCATTTGGACTTAAAGTCATTAACTGATTTTCCAACTAGTGGGCTCGAATAATATTATGTTTACCAAACACAAATTCAATATTTTTCCATGCCCTCAATTCCTTGAAGGTGAAACCTTAAATCATGAGAGATGGAAATTTCGATTAGTCCACATTCTTTGTCATTCCTACTAACCCATTTGTCATACTTTTCATCATCAATGGGTTCTTATTATTTTCCCAAGGTAATATGGCACAATCCTTTACTTCTTAGTACAACCTCCTTTTGGGATTTCCATGAGAAGTAGTTGGTACTGTTAAGCAAAAGATAATTGGGAGAAGCCATATTAAAATATGTAGAGAATATGAATTTAAAGGCTAAAACCGATAGTCTGGATGGAAATCTCTTGAAAAAATAGGTTGTTTAAAAAAAACACTAAAAACAGACTTCGGATGTGAAAGTTATGCCCTTTTGAAAAAAGGCATTAATAACCAAAGAGCCATGTGGCAAGTAGAAGTTCATCCATGTGGTGATACCCCTCCTAATAACCTCGTTTTTACAAATAAGTTGCTTATGAAGTGACCCACTTTTATAGATTAAGTGAGAAACACTTTTATAATGAAGTTACTTTGTAAATGAATGTTGCAAGCAAAAAATAACTTAAAATAAAATATTAAAGTCATTTAATAGTGATTCAGTTTTATGATTAAGTGAAATGCACTTTACAATGAATGCATGAATTTTAAAAAAAAGTAACAAAAAAGAGACTTGAACTCAAGACCTCTTACTAAATAAGACAACTTTTAACCAAGTGAGCTAGTGCAAAACACATTATAATCTCAAGAAGGAGGATTGGGGTGTTATTGTGGAAGATGGACTTAGAGTGCGTGCTCAATAAAAACGTATTTTCATGCATTCACACACACACAAAAAAAATTCACTTCTCGACCATAACAAGGGTTAGATCTTGATTAGCTTACCCTAAAAATGCAAATTTCCCCTCTGTTTATGATTTATTGAGATCGTATAGAATGCATGACAAAGAGCATACATAGATAGGATAAGGGAAACAACACAGAAATATAAAAACAAAAAATTGAAATAAAACCTAAATATTGTCTTTGCAAAAAATTAAAAGGGCGTATTCGGGCTTTATACCTCTGAATCTGACTGAAATGGTCGTATTTTGGGCAAAAGGAAACCTTTTCAAGTGAAACAAAAAACATGTCTAGCTAAAAGAATCACTTCAAATGCAATGGAATAGTCCCCTCAGCCTAAAAATGTACAGAAATAGCAGAAACTGGAGATGAGACAACATGGCTTCAAGATCTCGATCTACAACGAGAGAAAGTCTTCAAATGCGCGTTGATACCATGTTCAACAACACATGTATTACAAGAAAGGATTACCACCTTTAGTAACCAATCCCACAACCAAATTAAAGATCATCACATCAATATTTTTACGTTGTAAAACCCTTGTGGGAAAACATACACAGCTTGAGCCAACACTACCACTTGGAGCAATTTATTAATGTAACCTACCTACCCCTTAGGTTCTCTTAAAGGGGTGGAGTGTCAAAATTTTTCTTTTCCTTAACCTTATTGAAGCCTCTTTTCAAGGGCACCATCGTCTTCTACTCGTCAAAATATTTCCAATGACTGTAACCATGTTCAAATCCAAGCTTGGGATCAAAATTTATGGTCTCCTAAAGTTTTCGACCTTATTTCCAAAACCCCTCTCATGCCCACGTGGCCCATTTGGCGCATACATGGTTGCTGACATGGATAAATACATGACACTCAAGTGGAAGTTTACCCATCGAGGCCATCTACCTATCAGCTCTCATCCCCTCCGCACTCAATGCAACCTATCTTACATTCGGTCGATACCCAATAGGTTGATATTCCAACACCACCACATCACTTGAATCACCTTCTATTGACGCTCGATATATCAATATCAACCCATTCTGACACCACCCGATCACATACTCTCGATAAGTGATATGTTGGTAGTCCAGTTGGCTCCTTGGACATGTGACCCAATTTAGACCTGCCACCTGGCTTGACACGTGACACGTGTGGATTTGTACCCTCCACACCTTATAATCTTATTAATTTAATATAAACATCATTATTTTAAAATCCCACGCCTTAGTATTTTATTGATCTAATCCACATTATTGTTTATTAATCCTCATTAATTTAATATTCCACATAATAACATTTTTGGCTTAATCTATTTCATCAACCCGCAGTTTTTGAGATTTTACTTTACCTGAGGTATATTAATTGCCAAACCTACCTTCTTACCATTTCCAAGCATAATTGAATTAATAATAATACTTTAATTAACTATTGCACCTCACTTAATTATAANATATATATATATATATATATATATATATATATATATATATATATATATATATATATATCTCACCGGGATTTAATTACAACATTAATTATATCGGCCCTCGGTATATATTTTATCTCACACACCCTTACCTCTCCATCTCCCGGTTTGTGATATCCCGATGAGAGAATTAAATATTATTATTTTTTTTATGTCGACCCACGTGAAAGCACTTATCCCATGCATCCTTTGACCTTTCTATCACATGATTTCGCGATATCACCATATCAGTTGTTGGGTAATAATGTCATCACGTTCTCCTTATCTCTTCCTTATCCTCGTTCCCAGTACTCTGGTGGAAGGGTTAAATATTGTTATTTTAAAATAATATTACGTTGGCCATATCAGATCTTGGGTCCATCACTCACCATCTACGCATTCCTTCTTTGCTCTCCCGATATGCAGTATCCCGGTGAGAAATTTAATATCTTTAAAATGTTGAAAATAAGGGAAACATATGCTCGGGTATAAATAAAACAAAGTGCATTATCCAGAGTCTCTCTAAAGCTACATAGTTAACCTCTGTACAGATCAAATTTCTTATGACGAGTAACTTAGCTAGTTTAGTTCTTTTCCCAAAAAGGGAAAATTGTGAGCTTCTCCACTTCTCATGGATAGGATAGAAATTCATAGGTTTTAATATAAGAATTCATGTTGTTAATATTCCACTTATTAAGACAATATATAGTAAATTTTGTAAAATTACCAGGAGTTACCAGCCTCCCTTGATCAAGCAAATCTTTCTCTGGGAATCAAATTAAAATATATAGACACATGTATTTAATTATTTGAGTTTCTTTCTAGGAAATTAAATCTCTTGGAAATAAAACTTTCCACAGTAAAAACTATGTTTTTACCTGAACTTACTGCCCACCTAAAAGCATGCATGTCTTTACTATTTCTTAGAAAATAACCACCATTTTAGGTCTTTCCCTTTGAACAAGAATTTTACTCAGTGATCTCATAGATGTTAAAATACCTTACAAAGGATCCTAAGGTCTAGGGTTTCTCTCTACTAAGTTTAGGGTTCCCAGCCCTCATGACTGTGGCTCCCTCTTGCATCCAAATTCTTGTAGGTCGTTGCAATGACCCCATAAGCGACTCTTTGAATCCAAATAACAATGGCCATAATGAACAATCTATTCCAGGGAATAGAAAAAATAAAAACCCAAAAATTAATGGGAAACCAACAAGCCAACAAACAAAATACTAGAATCAAATTGTTGCCATGGAATCACCTCAAGCTGCCTTCCCGAATCTAAAGAAAATCCAAAGTACGAAGCCATATCTGCCAGAATCAGAAGCTACATATAGTTTATGTAAGATCATTCCTTCATAGGAAAATCCATGGGAATCTGGCCTACTGAGAAATCCCTCACTTGGTGGATCAAAACAACCTGGAATCCCAAAGGTCATATTGACCTCAAGTTAGGTTCCAAAGGGTATTTTACTACCATATTCTCCAATCTGGAATACAAATATCATGTTTTTTAAAATGGACCATACTTCTTCAAATCAATAGGGCTCCATTTTCTCCCTTGGATGGAGCGCTTTAGTCTTGAGAAGGAAGACTTCACCATTGTCCATGTTTGTATCCACCTATACTTACTCCTGCATGAATTCTGGCATGAGGAAATTTTGGAGGGGATTGGCATTACCTTAGGATCCTTTGTAAATATCTATGAGATCACCAAGTAGGGCCACTACACCTCTTGTGCTCGCATTTATGTTTACATGAACCTCTCAAAAGCCCTATTGGACTCCATCAGTCTCTCATATAAAGATAATGAATGGGTCCAAACCCTGGACTATGAGAACATCCCCTTCTACCATCGTTGATTCCATGAACATGACCATCTCTTCAGATACTATCCTTTGAATGCCTAGACGAACTTAACTCATCCCCCTCCCTCAAGAGATGCCGAGGGTTTTGAGCAAGTTTCAATCGAGAGAAGATCTCATAGGAATCCGACCGCTCAACACCTAGGAAACAATTTCAAGACCAACAATGCCTTTGAAACCCCCTCCCACAATGCCTAATATTGGGAAAGTAATCCTCACTAGAAAGCACAATCAGAGGAAATCATAGAGGATAACTATGTACTAGATGAAAATGCTAAGAGATGAAAAACCATGGATCCAAACACCTCAAAGCTGGTAGACAAAGAGGAGGAAATGTAGGAAGATTGTATGGAGTAGCTTGATTCAGAATATGGCTATGAGATGGATCTCGACGAGCTAGACCTCCAATCCATAACATTTGCTTGTGAATGAGATGACCCGGGCTCCATTCTAGAACAATACGTACAACTACTTAAAGATGACCTCATCTGTAGTAAAATACATAGACAATCAACTTCCAAAGGTAAGCACCATGTTTCTAACTTAGGGGTCAAAACTCATCCTTCTCATGATAGCTCTAAACCCCGAAGGAGGAAAAAAGAGAGGTCGCATAAGTAATAAGAAATTACTCCAAGATATGGGTGACTTCCTAGTTAACTTGTGTCACATTGCCCTAATGATGGATAAATTCCCCCCCACCCCTTCCCATCCCTGATGAATATTCTCTCATGGAATAATAGAGGCCTCAATGGTAAAACCAAACACAAGCTTCTCAAGAAAAAAATCCTCAAAGAAAACCCAACCATGATAATGCTTCAAGAAACCAAATGGCCAAGCTCTCTACTCTCTACTCTTGCATCCTGTATTTGGCCAATATCTCAATCTAGGGATATTGATGCATAGGGAGTCGTAGGGGGCCTTTCCCTCCTCTGGAACCCAACCGCAGTTTCCTTATCCAACTTCTTCTCCACCAAGTATACTCTCTCATACCACTTCCAACTTGTAGGCTCATCGGAGTTTGGATTTCTCACCAATGTTTATGGCCCCCACTCCATCTTGGAAAAACTCCATTTCCTCAGCACCATTCAAAATATCAATCCCATCATAAGCAGTGCCCACTAACTCATTGGTGGGGACTTCAATATTATGACCTCCCTCACTGAAAAGAAAGGGGGTTTAAGAATACTCAATCGCGACTTTCAATGCTTCCTTGACACCATTCAGTTACTCAACCTAGTAAACCTGGAAATAGGAAACGACCTGCATACTTGGAACAATCGAAGAAGAGGTCAACACCAAGTAGCTTCTAGACTTGACCGCTTCTTGGCCTTTGACTCTCTAATGTTAGTTGGTTTCCATTTATCGATCCTCGTTCTCCCATGTGGAGGATTCGATCATTGGCCCATCATGCTAGAAATTGATATCAAAGGAAGCCCCTTCAATTGACCATTTCAATTCTAAATCTTCTCACTTGATCACCCCAACTTCTAGGGAAAAATAAAACAATGGTGGAAAAAATTTGACCCAAACTCTAACTCTCCATTGTATAGGTTCTAGAAAAAGCTTAAGCACATAAAAAAAAACTCAAAATTTGGAACAGAGAAGAATTTGGAAATATATTCAAAGTCCGACATGAAATAACTACTCAAATTGAACAAGTTCAACAATTAATGATCCTGGAAGGAAGAACAGAGCATCTAATCAAGGAGGAAGTGCAGTTGTAATCCTAGCTTGAAATAAGGGATAGACAGGTAGAGTTGCTTTGGAAAAAAAAATCGAGGGTTGGGTGGCTCAGAGAGGGTGAGAAGAACTCTAAATTTTTCCACTAATCCATGGTGCATAGGCAACATCACAATCGCATCACTGTGCTAAATGAAAACCAAGGTAATAGTCTCACTGAACATCCAAAAATGGAACACGAATTAATCAACTTTTTCAAACATCTTCTCATTGAACTTGAAGTAGAAATGTAACCTGCAATTAAGAAAATCATCTGTCATATCCTCCATCTTGTCTGTACTTAAGATAATGAAGCCCTGATGCCCCCCATCTCCCTAGAGGAAGTGAAACAAGCTATCTTCGAGATGCCCAAAGGCAAGTCACTAGGCCTGGATCGTTTCATTGTCGAATTCTTTCAAGCATGCTGGACTATCATAAAACTTGATGTGTGGGCATTGGTTGAAGAATCTCACATATTTTCTAATGTTCTCCTTTCCCTGAATGTGAATTTCCTTTCATTGATCCCAAAGGAGGATAAAGTAGAAGACCCTAATAAATTCCACCTTATTTCTCTTTGCAATGTAGCCTACAAGTTTATCATTAAGGTCATTGCCAATTGTCTGAAATCCCTCCTACCCTCCCTCATCTCCCAAGAACAAACCAACTATGTGGAAGGTTGAAAAAACTTGGATGGGACCATCCTTTCACATGAAGTCATCCACTCCCTTAAAACTACCATAACTCTAGGCATGCTCATTAAGCTCGACATGTCAAAATATTTTGACAAATTGATTTGCAAATATATCTACCATACCCTTAGAGATTTTGGTGTCTCCCCTCTCTGGATTAAATGGGTGCTAACCCTCACCTCCACTGCCTTCTTATCTATATTGGGTAATGGATCCCCTTCCACCACCTTCTCTCCTTCTCAGGGCATCAAACATGGTGACTCTCTATCACCTTTTCTCTTCATTCTGATGGCAGAAGGTCTTAGCAGAGCCATCAAAGAAACGATTGTAGACAACAAAATCAGAGGCCTCTAAATTCACAACACTTATCACCCTATCTCCCATCAATAGTTTGTTGATGACATTATTGTCATGGATCAACCCTTAGTTCATGAAGCCAAATCGATACATCAGGTCCTCTCAGACTTCACAGAGGCCTTAAGTACTTCTATCAAGCTCTCAAAATCACAATTATTTTTCTTTAACACTTCTTCGGTTGTTCAAGCACATATTTCCAGGATCCTTGGATTTCAAAGGAGTTCCCTTCTGTCCAAATATATTGGTACCCCCCTAATAAAAAATGGACTACACAATTCTTCCTGGGAAGATCTCCTTACGATAATGAACAAGAAACTTGCTAGTTGGTCCTTCTGATCCCTCAATGCCCCTAAGTGCTTGGTCCTACTCAAATATGTCCAACAGGTGATGCCTCTCTACTTATTCTCAGTTATTGTAGCCCCTAAATTCATTCAAAAAGTTGTTCACAACCTTCAAAGGACCTTCCTATGGGGAAGAGCATGCAACAATAGGAAATGGGCTCTTGTAGCCTAACACAAATTGTTCTTTCCTAAACTCAAAGGTGGTCTTGGATTGCGAGACCTAGAAATTATTAATTTCGTCCTTGGGGATAAAACCTGGTAGAGATGTCTCAATTCCAGGGATATCCTTTAGAGTTGTCTCTAGCATAGAAATTATTTTACCGATACTGCTCCCCATATCTCATCAGGATGGAAGGCCAAATCTAGGTCTCCCTCATTTGGAACGTAGCATGGCATAATAGAAATCCCATTCATCAACACTGCTTTTAGAAGGTTAGAGAAGGCGGATACTCTTTATTCTGGGATGATTCCAAGCAATAGTTGTTCCCCCTTCAATCCCAACATGAGCTCCAATCCCTACGTTCTCAAATGACTTCAAGAAACAAGTGTTTGATTTGCTAATATTGGCTCCTCCCTCAACCTAAATACATCTGACGCTCCTGGCTCCCCAAGGAGCACTGACAGTTGCTCCCACAGGACTTGAACTGGGATAATTTCTGGCAATATCTTTCAAACAGGAAAATTAGAATTCAGGACGGACCAGACAAGCTTCATTGGGGTTACAAAACAGTTGGATGGTTCAACCTTCAAGAATCCTATCACCTTGCAACAGGAGATAAGGACCACCCCACTCAATATCTTTGGGACAAAATATGGATGAAAAATATTTGGCCAAAAGTTTCCTTTTTTCTTTGGTTACTAAACCACAACGAAATCCTCACATGGGACAACCTGATTCGTCGATGATTTTATGGCCTTGTCTTCTACCCTCTATGCAACAACAATGGGGAATCCATGGAGCATTTGCTAAACTCCTGCCCTTTCTCCACCAACTTATGGGATCACAATACTCTCCTATTCTGCACCACTGACCATCAGAGACACAGTCTCACTGCAACCATAGAATGCTAGTGACCTCTTCTTTCTCTAGCCCAATTCTTAACCGATTTTGGAAAATATTCCTCAGTTTCCTACTTTGGGAAATATGGAAGGAATGAAATCGTAGAATCTTCAAAGGAGAGCACATGGGATCAGGATTTATATGGAGGAAGATAAAAAAAAAATATTAGGGAAACTACTCTCACCACTGCATAGTCTATGCCAGACTAGGACTGTCCTACTCACGAGAGACTCATATTGAAAGCCCTGGACTTGCATATCCCCTCTAGCTCTCCCAATCATCATACTACTTCATGTGGTGTCGCCTCTCCTTCTCATTAGGCCCCTTGCCCCATAGGCTTCCTCAAACTAAATTTTGATGGATCCTCCAAAGTCAATCCAAGCCCCTCCAATTTCAGGGGTGCCTTCCGCAATGACTCTAGCCAACTATTGTGGGTGTATGTTGAACACATAAGAATTGAAAGTAACAACACCGCTGAACTTCAAGCTTTGGAAAAAGAGCTCAACATTGCAATCCAGGAAGGATATCACAAATTAATTGTTGAAGGGGATTCACAACTTGTCATTCGCATGCTCAAGAGGCTTCAACAAGGCTCCCCCATCAACAAAATATCCTCAAGCTGGCATTTGGATGGAAGTTTAGAATGCATCCAAAATCTTATACCCCAAATCAAGGTGATCATTCCCTCTCATATCAAACACTCTTCCAACAAGGTAGCATACATATTAGCTAACGAGTACATTCTCTGAGGCCTCTATATTTTTAATACCAAATGGAAACCCTCCTCCCACTCCCCTATGTGTAATGATTGTCGTATACATGTGCAAGAAAATCTCTTCATCCTAGATCGGCCTCTTGTTTAGTTTGCTCATGATTATTAGCTTAGATTCTACTTTTTTTTTTGTTTCAGAGGTCTAGGTGCCCCCTCCCCACCTCCTTTCAATCAACAGAATGATATGATCACTATACTAGATTCTCATATGTTATTGAGGACTTATGTTATTTTTTGTTCTATAACTTTGAAAAACTATGGTTTTTAGTATTGGGCACATTTGACAAATTGTTTTTCTGTTGCTGGTCTAGTTTCCCGAGTGAGAGACCAACAACAAGAACCATGTACACTTCCCTTTTAGATAATATAGTGGTTGTGGATAATATATATATATATATATATATAGGGAAGAACCAAGTAATCTATTATGTGAACACCAAGGGATAAGGCACACAAAATATTCAACATTCAAGAAGAAATTGCAAAGGAAAAGCTCAATAGTTGGATGGTCAAAATGAAAGTGAACATGCCAACCATGGAGTAGGGAAAATGCAATGTAAAAGCCAACCATCAATCCCATATGTTGGATCAAATCATAGGGAAAAAAATACAAGCCGTCACATGCATGCGCCTACTCAAAAAATCAACATTGAATGCCTAGTATGGGATGGTCATGTGGCACCATAAACACCAAGTATCCATTGTACAAAATCCCAAAAAAATCAATAAGGTGGCAGGTAAAATCATATGTTTCCAATGCTTATGCTTTGCATATGTTGATCTTGTTATGATTTTTAATCCTATGTGCAATATGTACCAAAGTTTGGCATGACCTTATGCCTTTTATTTTTATTTGTTTTACAACTCAGGCATGGGCCTAATTACAAGCCAAGCACAAGACATGCTTGCATTAGAGTTTGATTTCACCTCTGGGCATTTACATTCGATCTATAAATTAACCATTTTTGCATTCACCATGCTCGTTTTGGTTATAGGTACCCTAGTCTAACTCAAAAAAATCACAATGATAAGCCATATTAACCATGTAAATCAACATTCATCATTGAATATGTTGTTACTATACAATTGTAACAAAATGTAACAAGACCATAGACAATATGCAACCATGTCCAAACACATAATGACAATGAATATGCATACACATGTCATTATTTCCAATAATCTGTAGCAATCACACACCAAATTGCAAGCATGTGGTAACCCATAATCAATATAAATACATTGACATCATCATATAATAAACCATAGATCACAACTCATCGGCAAATGAAGTAGACATAAATGGATTATCAACCATCTACCTATATAAATGTCTTTGCGAAAGTGCACTCTAGGAGGATACCCTATAGTGTCTGACATAAATTTGAGCTAATTGATCATAAGCGAGAGTGACATTAGGGTTTATTTAGGCTTGTAGCAACAAATACAAATTTTAATAGGTAGCTTCATTACGATACTTCACAGTGGTTTCGGTGTTAACCATTTTTTAGGTCAACATCTGATGACTGAAAGGGATGTTGGTTTCGGTGTTAACCATTTTTTAGGTCAACATCTGATAACTGAAAGGGATGTTACTTCCAACGACATGTGAACCTATAGATCTTTGGTTTCACAACACGAACTTGGGCTTGTTGTGGGAATATTAAAGAAATGAAACTTGGACAAATTGGATCATGATGGTGAGGCGAGTAGTAGAACTCATATCCATTGTTGAAAAGGGCAAGACTCAGACATCCTACCCCCTCTGGATTTGACCTTGTAACCTCTTAGGAGGAAACACATGTTCTTAACCATTAGGCCCATCTAAACAAGGAGGTGAGAAATGTTAAACACAAAATGACAAAAATGAAACAACCCTAACAAAAAAAACCAAAAACCGGTTACTAAATATAAAATTCTAAAATGCATTGAAACTTCCAACATTTTGAGAAAAAAAGTTTGGGTAGATATTTATAAGATTACAAATTAAAGTTAACGGTTGTGAAAAAAATAGTTTCAATCCTTATGAAAAATGATTAAAATAGTAAAAAAACATTTGGATATAAAAATTATTTACTATTAATATTATAATTAAAAAAAAAAAAATTGTTTAGGTTAAGTTTGTAAATAAAAAAAACTTTAAAAAGGACAGAAGGATAAAAAAGAAAAATAATACAGTGGACATAAAACCTACCCATCATTTAAAAAAAAAATAGTTAGATTTTATTTTTTAATTAAAAGAAATTTCACAACTATAAAGATTTTTGTTTTTTAATAATTAAAAAAAATCACAACAGCATTGAACTAACCACAATTAATCAACCATAGTTTACTCGATCCGCATCTTCAACCTAGCATAGCGTAAATGGCCTTGGCATTATGCCATCCACCTGGCAAGAGGCAACCTTTGCATGCCACATTCTAATGGATCACTGTAATCATCTCATGCGCCCCGCTGGTGCCTACGTGGACCCCGAGATAAGGGCCGAACCAACTAGTGTCTCCACCCTCACCTCGTTGTTCATTTAAGGAGGGAGAAAGGCTCATTCAAGGACGGAGAAAGGCTCATTCAAGGACGGAGAAAGGCAGGGCGCATCCTCAACAAAGCTTCCAGGCACCGCAAGAAATAAAAATTCTTTCAATGGCTACCAGACGTGGTCGGCAACAGCCGCGCCCGTACAAAGTCCCGGGCACCCTTTATTTTGCTGGATCATGCAGACCAAACCCTGGTCGAGCAAGCATTGGCTTCGCTATCTACGATGGGTTCGATGGCCCTGTTATGGAGAAATACAGCGCTTATCTCGGTTTCTTCACCCTGACCAGCAATGCCGCCCATTACAAAGCCCTCATCGCAGGCCTCCAACATGCTTTATGGTGTGGGATCACCCATATCAAAGCCTATGGACACAGCCTGCTCGTTTGCAACCAGGTAACAAGTCCCCGCGCTCTCTCTGTTATAATATTATATCTCTGGGAAATTTGTATGGCATTGCCGTGCGGTTTGTGCGTGGAAAAGTGCGTTCGATAAACGTTTTATTTTTGGGTTTTTTTTTTTGAAATCGGCGATGTAAATTTGGATAAAATCGCTTTTTTCTGTTGTTTAAATTGCATTTCCGAATGTATAAATGAATTTAGCGTGCTGAAAAAAATACTGAAACATTTAAATTATACAAATTTAGGCACTTAAATCTGCTGATCTGACCATTCTCACTGAATTTTGGACAAAATTAAACGAAAAAAATCGACAGAAATTTTCCAAAAGTTATAACGTTTAGACTAAGCTGTGGAAAAGTCGGTAGTAAGAGAAATTTGTAACCCTATCTTGTGAATGCATGCCCAGTGATTGGGCAAATGTAATGCTTGTGGATGCATGCCCAGTGATTGGGCAAATGCAAGTTCTGGACAACTTTGATGGAGTAGATCAATAGCTTTCATTTTGATGAGAAAGAACTTGCTAAAAAAACGCATCAATAGTATTCTATTTTATTGCATGCAGGTGATGGATGAATACAGTGTTGATAACCCCAGGCTGAAGAGGTACTATGACAGAGTTTGGGAAGTGGCTGCAGAGTTTGATAGCTTTGAGTTGGAGCATATCTATTTTGAAGAAAATTCTGAGGCACGTTCGCTAGCACGCCGAGGGTTCAAGGACACATGTGTAGACCGGACTCGCGAAGCCCAGGAAAATATTGTGGATGGCTGCGAATATAGAAAGTCTGCGAGAGAATACATTCTGAAGCACAGATGCATGGGCTACCATACCTTACAATACATTCTGGACTTTATTCAGGATCGATTCCCAGACTCCTATGCGGCTGTTCAGAAGCTTGCTGGCCGTATAAGCGATGAGATGGGTTTGTGGTGCAGGTTGCATGACAACAAGTCTTTGGCGGCTCTGTTTGCCATATCATAGCCTAGGGTTTCACAGGCTAATGGTGCCATTTTGTTTTGGGCTTTTTCCGCTTTTGCAGCAACGATGATGGAAGATGCGTTATGTTCTCTGGTTTTGTCATTCGACTGTAAGTAAATTTTCTTTTAGTTTATCTTTACTGGGAGTATGTGAAAGAAATCAGGAGTAACGAACCGGAACTTCCAGTCAACCATTCTCCATTTGTCGGTGCAAAGGGTTATATTTTTTATCCATAATTTCAATTTATAAAC
>ML780007.1:648824-684350 GCA_009831015.1 Picea engelmannii
CATTGAAAAAGTTGTTCACAACCTTCAAAGGACCTTCCTATGGGGAGGAGCATGCAACGATAGGAAATGGGCTTTTGTAGCCTAAGACAAATTGTTCTTGCCTAAACTCAAAGGTGGTCTTGGATTGAGAGACCTAGAAATTCTTAATTTCATCCTTGGGGATAAAACTTGGTAGAGATGGCTCAATTCCAGGGATATCCTTCAGAGTCGTCTCTGGCATAGAAATTATTGTACCAACACTGTCTCATCAGGATGGAAGGCCAAATTCAGGGCTCCCTCATTTGGAACGTAACATGGCATAATAGAAATCCCATTCATCAACACTGCTTTTGGGAGGTTAGAGAAGGCAATTACTCTTTATTCTGGGATGATTCCTAGCAATAGTTGTGCCCCTTCAATCCCAGCATGAGCTCCAATCCCTACGTGCTCAAATGACTTCAATAAACAAGCGCTAGATTTGCTAATATTGGCTCCCCCCTCAACCTAAATACATCCGATGCTCCTTGCTCCCCAAGGAGCACTGGAAACCGCTCCGATGGGACTTGAACTGGGATAATTTATGGCAATATCTTTGAAACAAGAAAAAATAGAATTCAGGACGAACCAGACAAGCTTCATTGGGGTTACAAAACAGTGGGATGGTTCAACCTTCAAGAATCCTATCACCTTGCCATAGGAGATAAGGACCACCCCACTCAATATCTTTGGGACAAAATATGGATGAAAAATATTTGGCCAAAAGTTTCCTTTTTTATTTGGTTACTAAGCCATGACAAAATCCTCACATGGGACAACTTGATTCATCAAGGATTTATGTCCCTACCTTCTACCCTCTATGCAACAACAACGTGGAATCCATGGAGCATCTACTAAACTCCTGCCCTTTCTCCACCAACTTATGGGATCACGGTACTCTCCTGTTCTACCCCACTGATCATCAAAGACACAATCTCACTGCAACCATAGAATGCTAGTGACCTCTGCTTTCTCTAGCCCAATTCTTAATCGAGCTTGGAAAATATTCCCCGGCTTCCTGCTCTGGGAAATATGGAAGGAATGAAATCGTAGAATCTTCAAAGGAGAGCACATGGGACCAGGATTTATATGGAGGGAATCCTCTAAGGCCTCTATACTTTTAATACCAAATGGAAACCCTCCTCCCACTACCCTATGCATAATGATTGTCGTATACATGTGCAGGAAGATCTCTCCATCCTGGAGCGGCCTCTTGTTTAGTTTGCTCATGATTATTAGCTTAGATTCTACTTTTTTTTTGGTTTCAAAGGTCTAGGTGCCCCCTCCCCACCTCCTTTCAATCAACATAATGATATGATCACTATACTAGATTCTCATATGTTATTGAGGACTTATGTTATTTTTTGTTCTATAGCTTTGAAAAACTATGGTTTTTAGTATTGGGCATATTTGACAAATTGTTTTTCTGTTGCTAGTCTAGTTTCTCTAGTGAGAGACAAACAACAAGAACCATGTACACTTCCTTTTTATCTAATGGTTGTGGATAATATATATGTGTGTGTGTGTGTGTTTTAATATTTTATATATTTGAAGCAAAGGGAAGAACCAAGTAATCTATTATGTGAACACCAAGGGATAAGGCACACAGAATATTCAACATTCAAGAAGAAATTGCAAAGGAAAAGCTCAATAGTAGGATGGTCAAAATGAAAGTGAACATGCCAACCATGGAGTAGGGAAAATGCAATGTAAAGCCCAACCATCAATCCCATATGTTGGATCAAATCATAGGGAAAAAAATGCAAGCCATCACATGCATGCACCTACACAAAAAAATCAACATTGAATACCTAGTATGGGATGGTCATGTGGCACCATAAACACCAAGTATCCATTGTACAAAATCCCAAAACAATCAATAAGGTGGCAGGTAGAATCATATGTTTCCAATGCTTATGCTTTGCATATGTCGATCTTGTTATGTTTTTTAATCTTATGTGCAATATGTACCAAAGTTTTGGCATGACCTTATGCCTTTTATTTTTATTTGTTTTACAACTTAGGCATGGGCCTAATTACAAGCCAAGCACAAGCCATGCTTGCATTAGAGCTTGATTTCACCTCTGGGCATTTACATTCGATCTATAAATCAACCATTTTTGCATTCACCATGCTCGTTTTGGTTATAGGTACCCTAGTCTAACTCTAAAAAATCACAAAGATAAGCCATATTAACCATGTAAATCAACATTCATCATTGAATATGTTGTTACTATACAATTGTAACAAAATGTAACAAGACCATAGACAATATGCAACCATGTCCAAATACATAATGACAATGAATATGCATACACATGTCATTATTTCCAATAATATGTAGCAATCACAGGCCAAATTGCAAGCATGTGGTAACCCATAATCAATATAAATACATTGACATCATCATATAATAAACCATAGATCACAACTCATCGACAAATGAAGTAGACATAAATGGACTATCAACCATCTATCTATATAAATGTCTTCGCGAAAGTGCACTCTAGGAGGATACACTATAGGGTCTGACATAAATTTGAGCTAATTGATCATAAGCGAGAGTGACATTAGGGTTTATTTAGGCTTGTAGCAACAAATACAAATTTTAATAGGTAGCTTCATTACGATACTTCACAATGGTTTCAGTGTTAACCATTCTTTAGGTCAACATCTGATGACTGAAAGGAATGTTGGTTTCGGTGTTAACCATTTTTTAGGTCAACATCTGATGACTAAAAGGGATGTTACTTCCAATGACATGTGAACCTATAGATCTTTGGTTTCACAACACGAACTTGGGCTTGTTGTGGGAATATTAAAAAAATGAAGCTTGGACAAATTGGATCATGATGGTGAGGCAAGTAGTAGAACTCATATCCATTGTTGAAAAGGGCAAGACTCAGACAGAGTTAAGCTAATGTTCTACAATGGGAGATGAAAATGGAACATGAAGAAAAACTAGGAAATTGGTGTATGAGACCCCCTCCCCCCAACGATTTGACTGGTAAAGTCTACAGAGGTATACATACCCTACCCCCTCTGGATTTGACCTTGTAACCTCTTAGGAGGAAACACATGTTCTTAACCATTAGGCCCATCTAAACAAGGAGGTGAGAAATGTTAAACATAAAATGACAAAAATGAAACAACCCTAACAAAAAAAACCAAAAACCAGTTACTAAATATAAAATTCTAAAATGCATTGAAACTTCCAACATTTTGAGAAAAAAAGTTTGGGTAGATATTTATAGGATTACAAATTAAGGTTAACGGTTGTGAAAAAAATAGTTTCAATCCTTATGAAAAATGATTAAAATAGTAAAAAAGCATTTGGATATAAAAATTATTTACTATTAATATTATAATTAAAAAAAAAAAAAAATTGTTTAAGTTAAGTTTGTAAATAAAAAAAACTTTAAAAAGGACATAATGATAAAAAAGAAAAATAATACAGTGGACATAAAACCTACCCATCATTTTAAAAAAATAGTTAGATTTTATTTTTTAATTAAAAGAAATTTCACAACTATAAAGATTTTTGTTTTCTAATAATTAAAAAAAATCACAACAGCATTGAACTAACCACAATTAACCAACCATAGTTTACTCGATCCGCATCTTCAACCTAGCATAGCGTAAATGGCCTTGGCATTATGCCATCCACCTGGCAAGAGGCAACCTTTGCATGCCACATTCTAATGGATCACTGTAATCATCTCATGCGCCCCGCTGGTGCCTACGTGGACCCTGAGATAAGGGCCGAACCAACTAGTGTCTCCACCCTCACCTCGTTGTTCATTTAAGGAGGGAGAAAGGCTCATTCAAGGACGGAGAAAGGCAGGGCGCATCCTCAACACAGCTTCCAGACCCCGCAAGAAATAAAAATTCTTTCAATGGCTACCAGACGTGGTCGGCAACAGCCGCGCCCGTACAAAGTCCCGGGCACCCTTTATTTTGCTGGATCATGCAGACCAAACCCTGGTCGAGCAAGCATTGGCTTCGCTATCTACGATGGGTTCGATGGCCCTGTTATGGAGAAATACAGCGCTTATCTCGGTTTCTTCACCCTGACCAGCAATGCCGCCCATTACAAAGCCCTCATCGCAGGCCTCCAACATGCTTTATGGTGTGGGATCACCCATATCAAAGCCTATGGACACAGCCTGCTCGTTTGCAACCAGGTAACAAGTCTCCGCGCTCTCTCTGTTATAGTATTATATCTCTGGGAAATTTGTATGGCATTGCCGTGCGGTTTGTGCGTGGAAAAGGGCGTTCGATAAACGTTTTATTTTTTTGGTTTTTTTTTTTGAATCCGGCGATGTAAATTTGGATAAAATCGTTTTTTTCTGTTGTTTAAATTGTATTTCCGAATATATAAATGGATTTAGAGTGCTGAAAAAACCCTGAAGCACTAGAATTATACAAATTTAAGCACTTAAATCTGCTGATCTAACCATTCCTCACTGAATTTCGGACAAAATCAAACAAAAAAAATCTAGAAATTTTCTAAAGCTTAGAACGTTTAGACTAAGCTGTGAAAAAGTCGGTAGTAAGAGAAATTTGTAACCCTATCTTGTGGATGCATGCCCAGTGATTGGGCAAATGTAATGCTTGTGGATGCATGCCCAGTGATTGGGCAAATGCAAGTTCTGGACAACTTTGATGGAGTAGATCAATAGCTTTAATTTTGATGAGAAAGAACTTGCTAAAAAAACGCATGGTGTYMATAGTATTCTATTTTATTGCATGCAGGTGATGGATGAATACAGTATTGATAACCCCAGGCTGAAGAGGTACTATGACRGAGTTTGGGAAGTGGCTGCAGAGTTTGATAGCTTTGAGTTGGAGCATATCTATTTTGAAGAAWATTCTGAGGCACGTTCGCTAGCACGCCGAGGGTTCAAGGACACATTTGTAGACCGGACTCGCGAAGCCCAGGAARATATTGTGGATGGCTGCGAATWTRKAAAGTCTGCGAGAGAATACATTCTGAAGCACAGATGCATGGGCTACCATACCTTACAATACATTCTGGACTTTATTCAGGATCGATTCCCAGACTCCTATGCGGCTGTTCAGAAGCTTGCTGGCCGTATAAGCGATGAGATGGGTTTGTGGTGCAGGTTGCATGACAACAAGTCTTTGGCGGCTCTGTTTGCCATATCATAGCCCTAGGGTTTCACAGGCTATTGGTGCCATTTTGTTTTGGGCTTTTTCGGCTTTTGCAGCAACGATGATGGAAGATGCGTTATGTTCTCTGGTTTTGTCATTCGACTGTAAGTAAATTTTCTTTTAGTTTATCTTTACTGGGAGTATGTATGTGAAAGAAATCAGGAGTAACGAACCGGAACTTCCAGTCAACCATTCTCCATTTGTCGGTGCAAAGGGTTATATTTTTTATCCATAATTTCAATTTATAAACCGTCTTTTTATATGGTCCGAAATGGAAAGAATCACCACTGGTGTTTCTTGTTACCATGAGCTTACCATACTTGGCGAACACTAAGTAATCGGCATGCTTCATTTAAGAGTTACCATGAATTTCGGAAGTTACCATGAATTTCGGAAGTATCAGTCAATGTTGTATTTAACAATTATTATTACTATGATTTTATTTAACAATATATTATAATTTTATTTTAAAATGAATAATTTTATGTTCTATTTAATAATGGAGTTAGTTAAAATTGTTATTTTTTGTTGTTTAAATTATATTTTTGAATGTATAAATAGATTCATGTTATTTAAATTGCATTTTTGAATGTATAAATAGATTCATGTTATTTAAATTGCATTTTTGAATGTATAAATAGATTCAGCTTGCTACTACTGCTTAATAATTACTATTCATTTAACAATTACCATAATTTTAATTTTATTTTTGAAGAACAATGATTTCCATCCAATAATAATAATTATCATAATTTCATTTATCAATTACCATAATTTTGTTTGATGAGCAATGATTTCATTTATCAATTACCATAATTTATTTTGTTTGATGAGCAATGATTTCCTGCTGATGCTGTATCCAATAATTACCATGATTTTATTTAAGGGGCAATAAATAACCAAAATACAGATAATTAAATATTGAATATGGAATATGAAAGCTATATACATATTTTTTACATAAATAATGGAGATATTTAAATAAATATTTAATTTTTTGTATTTATGTGAGAGTGTGTTTTATAATTAGTTATAATTGTCATGGAGCTTTTTGAAAATGAATTGTGTAGAAAGTTTTGATTGGAAAATGAAACACATGAGCAGAACAGATGAGCACCACAGAATAGTTGAAGACACATTAGCAGAACAGATGAGCACCACAGAATAGCTCCCTATGTCCATTTGCAGAATAAAGTAAAGTAGTTAACAGATTGGTAAAACAGAATAACAATGAAATTGGTAAAACAGAATAACAATGAAAATGAATTGTGTAGAGAGTTTTGAGTTGACACTTTATAATTAAAAATAAGGAGAAATAATGTTCCATTTGAGTGACCTAGTCTCTGGAATATAAGTCATCAAATTTATTACATCAACTTAAAACAGAATAACAATGAAAATGAATTGTATAGAGAGTTTTGAGTTGACACTTTATAATTAAAAATAAGGAGAAATAATGTTCCATTTGAGTGACCTAGGCTCTAGAATCTAAGTCATCAAATTTATTACTTCAACTTAAAAAAAGACCAAATTCACAATTAAAGAGGTTTGAATGAAAAACCATGGTATAGGACGAATTAGTTCCTTTGGTAGAATAAAACCAAAATTAAATTTTATATTTATGAAAAAAGTTAAATTTTATATTTATTAGTTTTTTTCTTATTTTAATATTAAATACTGTTTCTTTTTATTTTACGAATTAGTTCCTTTGGTAGAATAAAACTAAAATTAAATTTTATATTTATGAAAAAAATTAAATTTTATATTTATTAGTTTTTTTCTTATTTTAATATTAAATACTGTTTCTTTTTATTTTAATATTAAATATTATTAATTTTTTTATTTTAATATTGAATATTTTGATATAACAAATTTTTTTTTAATGATTTAGATATAAAATTGAATTTTATAATTTCAAATATTAATTAGATTTTTTAATTCAGTTTTACAAATTTTGATTTTGCATTTTTAGAATGGTGAATACCCATTCTAAATATTTTTGAAAATTTAAATAGGTGGAAAAGATTTGGCCAACTACCTTAGTTGAAAACATACATCTTAAGTCATGATGGTTTTAAATTTTTGCATCTTTTATAATATTAAAATATAATAATGATAATTTTATAATATTAATGACATAATTATGTATGTTTTATTTATATATTTTAAATTTTTTAAAAATAAATTGTGTTATTTAAACTTTGTAAAAGTAAATTGTGAAAAAAATTAATATTTTTTATTTTTATTTTTAATATTAAAAATAATTAAATAATTTATTATTATTATTTTTAATCTATTTTTTTAAGATAATATATTATTTTTTAAATTATTTTAATCTATTTTTTAAATAATATATTATTTCATTTATATTGTTGGAATTAGAGAACTAAAAACATTGATTTATATATAATAAAAAATATCATATATGTCATGATCTAATTGGATAACAAATTGGAGGTCTTATTGCTAGGAGCTTCTCTATTCCCAATGTTTTATATGTTAGCATATCCAAAGTTTTTTTATCATTTAAGGTCTTTTTGAATTTTTACTATTTTTATTAAAATGTTTAAATATCCAAAGTTTTGAGCATGGAGAGTTAGTTTTTTATTAGTTGACTTCATATTACTTTGTCTTTTAACTATTATTACTATTGTTTTTTTATTGTTATTATTTTATATTATTAGAAAATAATATAATATTTATTTTGCTTACTTAAGAGACCTGCCACAATGCATTCTTTCTTAAATGTTTACACAACGCGATGCCCTTCGGTGGTCCTAACAGACTTAAATGTTTACCTAACAGGCCTCACAACCTTAAATGTTTACTTAACATGCATGTTACAATACATTTTCCTCCGATTTTATTTTTTTGCAATGTTCTCTACAGTGAATATGGACAATATTGTTCTTCAACGGCATTAATGGTTCACTGGTTGATGCTTGCTCATTGTTTGTTCAGTGGTTTCTTGTTTGCCTGTTTTTGTTGCTCTTGTTTGCCCGTTGGTCTTGTTGCAATTTGCACGCTTGGAACTCTACAACCGCGATTGGAATTGTGCTTCTGTCGTTCCCCATTGATGGGTGGGTTTTGGTGCCATGTTTACCTTCCTATTCGTTGTTTGTTGTTTGTTATTTCCAATTTGCAAGTGAAAAAATTTCAATACTGGAGATGCCTAAGTCAAAATCCTCTTGTAGAACATTTTTGTATGTGAGGAGAAAATACGATTTCCTTTTCTTATATGTTGTTGTGTCTGTGATGGAGCTAGGTTCTGTGTCGAACATTGGCGTTCAGGAACGAGACGAAGACATCATTGCAGTCATTCTTCTCTGGTCGTAGTAGTCACATACAAAGATGGGTTGCAAGAGGATTTTGATCGCTCCCAGTATTGAAAATTCTTACTTGCAAACTGGGAAAAAAACAAACAACGAATAGGGATGCAACCATGACACTGAAACTTACCCGTAAATGGGGAACGACAGAAGCACAACTCCAATTGCGGATGAAAAATACCAACCATGAAAACTACAACTTTCTTAAATGTTTACATAGTGGGAGGCCTTTGGATGGTCCTCACATCCTTAAATGTTTACCTAACAAGCTTCACAGCCTGAAATATTTGTTTAACAGGTGTGTTACAATACACTTTCCTCTAATTTTTTTGATACAATCTTGTCGACAGTGAATTTGGCCAATATTGATCTTCTCCGGCATTCCTGGTTGACTGGTTGATGCTTGCTCGTTGGTTTGTTGGATGCTGCTTATTGTTGTTTGATTCAACTTTGCAGAGTTGAGGTCCTGCAGCTGCAGTTGGGCCTTTTGATACTTGTTCATTGGTTTGTTGTTTGTTGCTTGCTCTTGTTTACTTCAAGTTTACAAGGTTGGGGTCTTGCATCTACAATTGGACCTATTGTTTCAATTTGCAGCAAGGGGTTGCACTTCTGCATTACTTAACAGACTTGTTACAATACATTTTCGTTCAATTTTTTTTTTTTTTTTTTACAGTGTTGTTTGCAGTGAATATGGGCAATATTGTTCTTTAACAACATTGCTAGTTCATTGGTTTCTTGTTTGCCTATTGTTGTTGCTCTTATTTTCCTATTTCTCTTGTTGCAGTTTGCACGCTTTCGATTATGCAATCGCGGTTGGAACTGCCCTTCTGTCATCCCCCATTGACGGGTGGGTTTCGTTGCTATCTTTACCTCGTATTCGTTGTTTGTTGGTTTTTATTTCCAATTTGCAACTGAAAAATTTAAATGCTAGGGATGCAAAACATTTTCATGTGACTACTACGACCAGATAAACAAGAGTGTGATGTTGTTTTTGTGTTGTTCTTGAGGTCGTTGTTCGCCAAAGATCCTACCTCTGTCGCAACCGTAGTGACATGGAAAAGGTTGACAAATCTATGACAAGTGCATTCAGAAGAATATGCAAAGAACATGAAAGAAATCATATTGATGTTATGCAAATGATACGTGAACTTGGAAGTACATTGCTCAAACTTCAACAAATCTCTGCTAAAAAAAAATTCGGCGTTGCACTTTCTCTGCCCTTGGACTGTGGTTCAAGTAAATGTGTCTTCAGAAACACATCTCCACTTGAAAATCACACATTGAAACATAGTTTTGCAGTTGGGCCACCAAAAATACTATTAAAATAAAATAATATGAAAAATGATGCAATAGATATAAACAACATCTCTTTGGACTTGAACCAAAGTTTGTCGAGCTCTAACTATATTTCATAGCTGAGAATGTTTTTTCCCATAGTTAATGTGTTTCTATGGCTTCATAATTATCAGACTAAGTGTTGTTGTGTGAGGGATAAATTTTGTATCTCCCTTTCTTTTTCCTCTTCTTTACTTACCTGTTTTTCCCTTTTCTTCTTCCCCTCTATTATCCGTTTTTGGTTCTATACTTAGTCGTGTTTCTGTGCTCGCGGTTTCACGGGGTGGCGAACTGATAAATCCTCATCTCCATCTATATGCTCACATCATGAGTCCAACTGACCGTCATTCGTTTGCATACTTAGCCAATTTTATGATCGTGGTTTTGTGGATAGGCGCTATCGAACTCTGGTGCCCCATGTTCGGGGTATACATCTTGCACCAAAAACTTCGGTGATATACAATTCAACCCCAGACTCAAACTCGCAAGCTTGACTCTACCTATGATGAATCCGTACCCGCCTTTCCATACTTAGTCGAGTCTTCAAAGTTTCGCGGGTTCACAGACTCCCGGGTTCACAAAAGTTTGAAAGCATTTTTCACTCCCCTTCATCCCCGCCACCTTCTGTCCTTCCCAATGCACATTAATTATGCTTTTAATAGTGACAACTCACCAGACAGGTTCGAAAAGATTGGCATTAATAAGTGGAAAGCTCGAGGACATCTCCCATTAAAACGCATCAACTGGTGAATATTATGGGATCTGATGTTTTTTTTGTGTCCATATTAAATTGGCAATTTTTTTTGGTTATTTTAGTTTTTTTAAGGCATCATCATAGTAAGAGTGCAAGATTGTGCTACCCCACTGTCATCCACAAAGGTGTCATCCACAATGGTCTTGACGTCATGTCCCTCTTTAATACTGTGCATATATTACAGGTTGTCATATCTGAGAATATGCTTGCATATTTGAGAATATACTTGCATATGTAAATGTTAATTCATATATTATTAGTGACAACCCACCACACATATTCAAAAATATTGACATTAATAGGCGAAAAGATCGAGGACATTTTCCATTAAAATGCATTAAACCAAGATTTACGGAAGATTATACTATCATCCTCCAGCGCTCATTTTAAATACTTATTTCCATTTCCCTCCATCATCGAAAACGTGGGCTTTAAGGTGCCTTCATTGTGATGTTCCAGGTCATCCACATGGGAGACAACTTATAGATGCCATTCAGACCCAATTGAAAGACGAGGGAATGGTTTTATGTGACGTCAGCTTTGAGTGAAAAAAATTATGTTAGCCAACAAAAACTCAGACACAAAAAAATCAAGTTTCTTTTGATTGATATTCTCCTTGTATTCGATCCTTTGGTTGGTTGAAAGGCCTGTCTGAAGATTTGTATATTGAACTTCCTTGTTTTGTTACTGGAAATTGGAAGGGAATTTCAAGTCACCTGCAAAATGTTCCTTTGTTGAAGTATATAGCTTCTTCCAACAACACAGATTTGGCAAGTGTATCAAATCCTGCAGACCGCAAAAGAATTTATCTTTCGTCAGAGGAGTCACACATATCGTGGTTTGCAAAATGGTTTGGAATATTAAAAAATGATGCCAAATATTACTCCATGCACGAATATACTCAGAAGGAAATTATAAATTTGGATCCTCATGAATGTGATAAACTGTATGGGTGGTTGAATCAACATCCTAAAATTACAGAAGTTTCTATTTCAAAGTTTGTTGAGCGACTTCTGGGTCTGGTAACAGATTTGACAGAAAATAAGCTTCTTTTTCAAAGTTTGTTTACCGACCTCTGGATGTAGTAACAAAATCCACATACAATCAACTTTCTATCAATACTGCACATTTTTTTCAATATTCCTATGCATGTGCTTGCATCTAGGTCAAGGAGCTTGCCGCTCTTTGCAAGAATATTCTCATGGTAGTTGAAGGTGGGTATATAACCAAGGAACGAGGTTCTCAAAATTTTCTGATGCCTACATCGACATGTAACTGGGAAAAGTTAATGGGAAGAAATTTTGGACTATGGACTTTGCAACATTTTCTGAAGATTAATTTATACTACCACCTTCTGCAAGAAGTTTGACGTATTCAGGTAATGATTTGGTTTCTCAAGATCACCTTTTACTACCACCTTCATGTAATCATTTGGTTTCATTATTTAGAGGAGACCTTGATGTGGTGGATGTTCCATAGCTATTTCCACCGAATATCAATCTTCCTATTGTTTCTCGTGCTTTGAATAAAGATAATGCATTTCTTCTGTTGCAGTAGATCCGATATTTGAAAAAAAATGGAAGTTGCTCGATGCTTCAAGTATTCACTTGTCTGGTTCAAATAAATCTCCATGGCCTCGTTGCAAGCGCCTCTGGAGTTGTTCATCAGGATCACAGGTCGATAAGAACATAGTGCCTTCCTGGTCATAGAGTGCTTCCATCACCAGCTTACGTTTGCACATGTGATTTTATTGCTACCTTCTTTCTTTGTCCTGGTGGTGGATCCTTCTATCACAACCGACATGATGGAAATAAACTAGCCCTAGGGAATTTGATCGGTACCGGGGATCTGAATTGACTATATATTAATTTTGGTTAACTTAAAAAGGTTTATGTGTGCAACCTAATTTTAGACATAGAAAATACAATTTCTTATTTTTTAAAATATAAAACAATGTATTTTTTTAACACATGATTGTTCGAAAAATTTCAAGCGTTGTTTGGGATTCACATCCTTCAAGGATGTTAATTAATTACACAATTAATATTGCTTGTGCCAATGCAATCGACCCATCGTCGACTATGGAAATCACATTAACACTGCAATGTCAGATAATAGATGTCTGGCATGTAGCTAATGTCGAGGTCATCATCGCACAGGACACCCAACCTCCAAATATTTCTGGACTCAAAGAAACACTAAAGTCGATGCTCTTTGCAGTTTTGAGAATCCCGCATTCTAAGTTCTTTGACAATGACAAGCCTGGTTGTTCACCGCATTATTGCCTTGCACTCAATGGAACTGTTCCCATTGCCACCGCGAGTGTCAATGTCCGAAGTTGAAGCTATATGGAGCCTTGAGTCACTGCCAGTGTGGATGCCTGAAGTTGAAGCTACATGGAGCCTGGGGTCACGACTTTTTATACTTGACATTAGTACCATTAGTGATCGAAAGTTGATTGTATGTCGAGTCTGTTATTACATCCAGAGGTCACTCAACAAACTTTGACATAGAAGCTGGTTGTCTGTTACAAATTTGAGATAGAAGGTTCTGTAATTTTAGAATGTTTATTCAACCACGCATACAGTTTCTCACCTTCGTGAGGATCCAAATTTATAGTTTTCTTCTGAGTGTATTTGGGCATGGAGTAATATTTGGCGTCACTTCTGAATATTCCAGACCTATTTGTGAGCCACGCTGTATGCCACTCCTATGACGAAATATATATTCTAGTGTGATCTACAACATTTGATACACTTGCCAAATCTGTGTTGTTGGAAGAAGATATATAATTCAACAGAGGAGCATTTTGTAGGTGACTTGAACGTCCCTTCCAATTTACAGTAATAAAAAAAATAAATTCAACATACAAATCTTCAAGCATGCCTTTCAACCAAACAAACAATCGAATATAGAGATAATACTAGTCACAAGATACTTGAATTTTTGTCTCAGCTTCTGTTGGCTAACATGATTCCCCCCCCCCCCAAAAGATGACATCACATAAAACCACTCCCTCATCTTTGAATTGGGCCTGAATCGCATCTCTAAGTTGTCTCAGATGTGGATGACTAGGAGCATTACAAGGAAGGCACCTTAAACCCCAAGTTTTCGATGATAGAGAGAAATTAACACTTAGCAAACTATGGAATGTTGAATAAAAATCTAATGCAGGCAAGCCATATCTAAAAGAGACAAACTATTCAAGAAGTTGAGATAGATCTAGCTGGCAGCACCCATGAAGTCCAAGACCCAAAATTGATATTCAACTCATTGTTTTTAACCAGGCAAGCATTTGATGATCAAGTTGAAATCTATAAAAGACTGTCTACAGGCTTGATTCTTGTATATATTTATTTTTATTTATTTATTTATTTTCACGGGATCCCCAATTGCAGTCATTATGGAAAACACATTTAAATTTCAGAGAATATGTGTTGAACTAGTTCAAGACAACTATTTTGGGAAATAATCTCAGTTGTATTTTATAGCCCAGTTTATCTTAATATAATATTTTTGAGGTTTCTGTATGGTGTTTTCCAATGTCCAATATTGTTTTTTTTATTATATTTTGATTTTTTTTTTTTTAAATTGACTCATTTTCCTATACAACTATTGATAGATGAATTCAACATATTTCTACAATATTTTAAGATGCTCTTTGATCCGTAGTTAAACATGCATGACAAGCTTTTTTTCCTCCCGCCCAACACTTTGATTTAAATAAAAGTTACTTTATTCGCTCCTTACATTTTACATGGAAGAATAATTTGTGATAGGACATAATTATGTGGCGCCCAACCTATACTTAAGAAACAAATGGTTGGAACCGTCATTCTTTCATTCTTCAGGGCCCCGCAAATAGAATGAATTAATGACTCTATTTCAACAAGGTAACTCAGGTGTTGGCGTCATGTTTTTGTTCAATGTTGTGCATATATTACAACTTCTATTTCTTATGGGTTTGAATGAAATTTGTGAACCGAAAAACACCCTTCAAATTGGAAGATGCTTTGCATTTGGACCACAAATAATCTATTAAGATATATTAATATGAATATTATTGGAATAAATATAAACACATTCTCTTTGAACTTGAAGTTGTCTTTGTCAACCCCCAAGTATATTACATAGCTGAGACTAAATGCTTGTTTCTCCCTTTGTTTTCCCTTCTCTATACTTACCCGTTTTTCCCTTGTCTTCTTCCCCTCTATTATCCCTTTGTGGTTCTATACTTAGTCACATTTCTACGATCATGGCTTCCCGGGTTGGCGGATTGGCATATGCTCATCTTCATCTATATTTTCACATCATGAGCCCGACTGACCGCGGTCCCTTTCAATACTTAGCCAATTATCTGACCATCGGGTCCTGGGTTAGCGTTATCGAACACTTATGCCCCTTGTTCCGTCATATACATCTTACACCTAATTTTTTTTTTGTGATCTACAATTTATTCTTTTATTAGTGAGAAATCACCAGGGGTTCGAAAATATTGGCATTAATAAACGAACAATGGATGTTGTTCTATGAGATACTTACCCCTTTTTATATTTTCTTGTTCCCCTCTATTATCCCTTTCTGGTTATATACTTAGCCGCCTTTCTATGATCGTGGGTTCTCGTGTTGGCAGACTGACATATCTTCATCTCCATCTATATCCTCACATCACGAGTCCGACCGATCGTCGTTCCTTTCCATACTTAGCAAATTTTATGGTCGCAATTTCTAGGGTTGGCGCTATCGAACTCTGCTACCACTTGTTCTGTGATATACATCTTGCACTCAAAACCTTCGTGATCTACAATTCCACCTCGGACTCGAACTCGCAAGCTTCACTCTGTTACGAGGAAAATCTCTCTATGGATAGGGTAAACCACAACATACAAGTATGACTGCAAAAATCAACTCTTTCCCATAAACATGCTATATAAACCAATGTGTAAGCGAGATAAGAAAGGGACCTACCTCGTCTAGGTGTTTGATGATGTCCATCGTTGAGCACTTTGACCCAAAGATTTATACCTGCAACAAGTTCTCAACAAGCAAGTGAAGAAAACATATAGTGATAATATAAAAGGTTAGCACATTAGATAGCATAATCCATTAATATATAAAACAAACATGCCCATGGATAATAACTCATATATTTGAAAGATATCAATTGGATGGGAAGAGAGTATTTCTATTAATAAATAATCAGTAGAAGTGAAAATATTACAAAATTCTGTGTCGACACGGTTTGGAACCGAGAAACCAAGTTCCTTCCAGCTGGGTCTCCACCACTTCAATCCTCCACCAAAGGCAAACTCATAGAAGGAAGACAATGAGGTTCTCCATAAATAAGGGAAGAGCTTGGGGGTTGAACACTGCATTCAGACTTAAAGGACAAAGGGATGCAGACTCAATATGAAGTAATAATTTCTCCATAGTAACTTTTCTCTCAAAGTTGAATTCTTTCTCCTTTTTCATAGCTCAGAATTGACCTCTTCATAGCCTTCAAAATGCAACTGAAGGGTCGAGTCGAAATGTTTCCAGTATATGGAAGGCCAAGGATCAGAGATCTCCTGTCGTGACATGGAAACTCGACATTTAATTTTGATTTTCTGGCACAAATCCCGATGTACGCGGGTTGTAGTGGAGCAGCCTGCATATACACTTGTTGTATAGGGTGCAAGATGCGTATAAGTGGAAAAAATTTATAATTTTGTCTCTGGATTTATCAATCAGGGAAAGTGAGTCTACATAGGGAAATGGAATAAGACCCTCTCTGCAAGATTTCTTAGGGTGAGACAAATCTTTCTCTAACAAATTCCCCCTAATGTGTAAGGTCAGAGGAGTATCTGCGATGGCCGAAATACATTATAAAGAACCCAGAAGTGGAGTGGTAGCGGACCAGCCGGACGAACTCGATTTCTCATTACATTCTGCACTGACTTTGCATACATGGCTGCCAAAAATTACACTACAGATCCATGTGGAAAATATAACAAACAAATGTCAGTGGCCATGGATAGGAAAATACAAATGCAGTTACATGCAAAAATTTGTCATAGTCGCGAACAATTCCCAGTAGAACCAGTCTCAAAAAACCAAGATGAGGATATCTATATACCATAGAGTACAATCTGATCTCCCATGATCACTGAATTCATATAGGTACTGGTCCAATGAAAAGGAAGCGACAGCTCAGGAAAGCTACGACCACATAGCGATGTCTTCAAGTCTTCTACACAATCCACCAAAGGTGCAAGTCTACATCATGTGAATAAAAGAGTTGAGGTCGAACATAATGAGACATCGTTTGATTACCGGTCATTGATGTATACCATTAACAAACGCGAGACAACCTACCGATAAAGAAAGTAGGTATCAAGGCACCGAGTACATTCTTACAAGTGTGAATAAAGGAGCTGGTGATGAACACCTGAAGAATCCATCGATTAGGAGACATTGATGTATCCCCAACTGTCGATGGCGAGAGAGCCTACCACTAATGACTGCAAGCCTCAAGGTACTCATAAGACTCTAGGTCCCATTTCCAGAATAGATGGGATGAATTCGATGGAAAGAGACTCGTTGAAAGGAGAGCATTAAGGCATCTCTCATCAATCAACACAAGGTACAAAGTAGGAGTTTCATAATTTGGTGGAAATCCGATGAAGAACAAGTTCATGATCCAATGACCCTGTGCATCTTTCGTGTGTGCCAAGTGCAAGCGGTACATGAGAAAGACCCTTTGAATAACAACCAATGATGAAAAATGCTGACAAAGGTGAGTAAACCACCAATAAGGATAATGGCATCCAAGACACTGCATGAATCCCAATGTGTGAATAGATGTATTGTCGTCAAACACAAGGGAAACCACCCAGTCAATGACCAATGATGAAATTTCGACTGTTGGTTTCAAGGTTACCTACCAATGATGAAAGTAGGGATATGGTGCATGATAGGACTAAAATATCATGTGATTTTGAGACAAATTGAGAGTATGGCCAACATGCAAAGTCAAGAGTTTTGAGGATTGTCCAACATAGGTTGATAGACTTCCTTTGAACAAGAGCATGAGACATATGGAGGACTCGAAAAACATAGAACTGATGATGAAACCATAAGATGCAGGAAGCATCGATGAAATTCTCTATAGGGACTGGAAGAGTAACCAGTCGGTAGAGAAGACTCTGCAACGAGCTTAGCTTCCTAAGGCCATGCTAATCCCAAAATTATGATGATGAATGGACTCAAATAATTTTGTTCTCTGTTCAAAGGTGACACGACTGTTGCCGATATAATATAATACTCCCTTCACGCCCATCCTTTTTTTTTTTTTTTCATAACAAAATAATGCTATGATACAGAGGAGGAAACAAGTGTCGCAAGTAAGAAAAACTAGTTCCAATAGTGGAACATACCTATGCTCAATGCAGGGAAGTGCATGCGGAAGATGGACACTCGGGGGAATGTTCCCTCTTAGGTATAGGGTGTCAAATTGTGAAGGATATAAACAAGGCTCTGCTTAGTTGAGGATGAAAAACTGCTGAGGCAAACGGTTTATAACGCAAAGTGAGAACCAACTATAGGCTCAATACTGCAAGCGAGGGCATGATATGCAATCACAACTTGACACCAAAAAATTTCCTTTTTTTTATGTCTTTTAGTCTACTTGGTGTGAAAAAGGGTTAAAATTGTGCCAAATAGAAGTCTTTTCAAAACCAATTTACGAGTGTGAAAAAGACAAGTTTACTTGGTGATATTTTCATTTTTTGATAATGATTCAAAAAAGAGCTTAACTAAGACTCACGACCTTTCAAATCTGATTTAACGAGTGTGAAAGGGACAAATCATGCGACAATATTTTCCCATTTTAGACGAGTAAGAAAAGAGCTTAAATCGGACTTGTTTGGGAGAGTCTAGGTAGCAAGTCACATGGGAGGCCAAGGCTCCCGTGCTGGACTTCTCCGGAATGCCAGTATCTTATAGATAGCTGACATAATCTTGGGAAAACCCAAAGCTCTCCAAGTCGAGGAGGATAAAGTAGTAATGGAGTATATAGCCTCCGTGATAGATCAGATAATACCTCTTACAGGAAAAAACATAAGCGGGGGCATTGGATACCCCACAAGACCATTCCAATCGAAGGTGATCTCTTCAAAACCCAGAGGGAGAGGACTCGGGTAAAGTAGAGCTCTCTCTTGTTCAGAAGGTGCAATATCATGAATGTTGACGATGTGGTTGAAGGATGCATCACCCTCCGTAAAGAGAGTAGGATTGACCAGAGATTGCACTGGTACGACCACTTCTTCAATTCTAGGTTGAAGAGGATGCAGGATAACAGGGATAGGGGATTAATCACCCTTGAAAATGGGGGTGTGATCAAAAGAATATTGCAACAACATTACTGTCGTGTCAATCAGAGGAACAAGGTGTGGGGAAACCACATACGCCTCAGAATCCGAAGGGCCCTTAGGTGAGCTCCACGCTTCTGGTATCCCAGTCATGACTGGACATAAATGAGTAAGAAGACTTCCTTCACAAGTCCTGCAAAGGAATTTAGGCTTACGTCTGAGGTGTCTGGGCTTCTCAATGCCCCCAGTGTCATTCAAGACAACTGGTGAAATACTATCAACGTGGTAGGAAAAGGTAGGAGAGTCATCTCCTACATGGTACACAGAGGTTAGAGATGTGGCATTGATATGACTTGTGGCAACTAAAGTGGTGCCCCCAACATGACTAGCAACAGTCGGGTACGAGTTGTCAACATAACCTATAGAAGTTGTTGACCCATCTCCAACATGATTGGCAGAGGTTGGTGATGGAGCTCTATTGTGATTGACAGTGACTGGACTAGCAGTGGGTTGTGGCATTTGATGCCAAGGTCCAGGGAAAGGTTGGCTTTGAAACATTGCAGGCTAGGAAGGGTCTTGGTTTACCCCATGTCCTTGTTAGGAAAGGTAGTATCCTCTGTTTAATTGATTCAGAGAATCCTGAACGAGCATCATCACTGAATTCTGCGGAGAGATGGAAGTATGATAAGGACTATTCGAGTGAGGATATATGTTTCCCCCTTGTGAAGGGGTCCTGTAAAGTGGGTAGCTCGAACCGTAAAACTCATTCTCCCCGTATGAAACACCCAGGTATACATGAGGAATCGCCATGGAAAAAGTGTTCAAAGGAAATGACATGGCGGACGAAGGATACATGGATGGAGTGTAGTAGGTAGGATAAGAACCCATCTAAGTATTGGCTCCTGAAAGAGCATAACCAGGACAGGATTTGTAAGCAGGGAGGTTACAACCTCCCGTCGTAAAGGAAGGTTGAATCAAACGAAGATGTAGGCATTGGGGCCATGGTGCCCCCAGATCCAATGATAGGATTCATATAAGTGGACCAAGGATATGATTGCAAGGGTGAAGGCATATCAACAGGAGAATGACTAGAGACCCAAGGCGAGGAATGAGTACCAAAGTTCTACATACCATTATAAGAAACATGATCATTCATCCCCGTGAACTAAGTAGGCATCATGGGGTAAGCAACAGTAAATGAGGGAGCCAAAGGGAATCCACTATCCATAATGAGGACTCAGTATAGACTCTTAAGACCACCTAGTAATCAAAGAGCACACCAAAAGTCAAACGACCAATATGCATGCAAATGGGGTAAAGTGGCTAAGTGGCCTCCCTCCCTAAAAAAGTTATGTTTCACCCAAGAGGGGCCCGAGACTCCTTTCTAAAGATTGGAGGTAACATAATCAGTTATAAGGGCCCTCATGGGCTTAACAACCAATTGGTCAGATCCCCCCGGAGAGGTAATCCTCCATAAAGGTTGTGTGTTGTCCGACCCTTATCTCACCCAGGGTACCTGCAGAATAACCCCTGCAAGTAACCTATGAGACACCTAAGTCAAGAAACTAATAAACCATTATATAATCGATGCACAAGAAAGAAGTCGTAAGTCAGGTCCACCGTATGGGCAGGGTAGCAACGCCCGAAACCTTGAAAGCACCGCCTCTCACGAAGGTAAACGCACTAACAAGATCCTAACCAGATACAAATAGATCCCCATAAATATCTCTGACGCTAGGAAGGTATCGGGGGGATATCCCTTCAACCAACTTCGCGTGACCTCATGATTAACTCTGGTGTGAGTGGAGCCTCCTGATCTTACCAATTATACAATGGATTTCTCCACTCCCTAACTCAGACACATATGTTGATTTAATTGCCTTGGAGAAGTTTACTCACAAAAATCCTATTCCAAGGCACTAAATCCTAGGCTACTTTGTGCACCCTAGAAAATAAAATCTTTACTAATAAATTTTAAATTATAGCATTGCTTTTATGGCCGTGATTACTCAACAAGGTATGGTAATGAAACTCATGGTGTTATGATTATGCAAGAAAAGTAAAAATGAAAGTAATGCAAAGTCCTAAATTTAACTTTTGATGAATGATATGCACCTAAAAAATGATGCAATTTTCAAATTCAAATCTGTGATTCAGAAGTAAAGATGCAATCTTTCACTATATGCACTAAGCTAATGATAGAGATTCAAAAGACAAAAAAATTCAAGCAATGCAAAATGCCTATTTTTTTTTGTATTTTCAATACATTAAAACTGAAAATGCATGGACTGAAAAATAACTTGATATATAACCCTACTGTGTATAAAAAAGAGATAACTCAAGAAGGATACCGAGCAACAAAGCACCCAGCCCAATGAGAAAGGACAATAAAAATGAAATAATGAAGAGAAAGACTTCACCCAAAAATTCAACCAAAAGAGGGTTTCCTGTCATCCCACAAGCACTCAACAGGCACTACAGAGACCTAAGAAGGTTCAACAAGCATCAAATCCCACCCAACAAACACCAGACCAAGAAAACAAGCAAGGAAAAGAGGTGTACATGATTGTTCAGGCAAACAGAGCGTATATACGAAGCTTGCAGTGAGACAACCTGTGTGTATACGCGATGTCAAGGAAAAAAACGTGTATATGCTTTCAAACAAGGCCATGCAAGGGAGGAAGGCTGAAAGCTCAGACCCAGAATGAAAAAGATCTGTCAAGCAGTGTTACGACAAGAACCACAATAGAAACGAGAGCAATCTAAAGATAAAAGTACTTCAAACCCTAATAAAGAATATTCATCCCCAGTATGGTCGCCATTTTTGTTACGAGGAAAATCTCTCTATGGCTAGGGTAAACCACAACAAACATGTATGACTACAGAAATCAACTATTTCCCATAAACATGCTATATAAACCAACATGCAAGCAAGATAATAAAGGGACCTACCTCGTCCAGATGTTTGATGATGTCCATCGTTGAGAACTTTGACCCAAAGCTTTATACCTGCAACAAGTTCTCAACAAACAAGAGAAGCAAGCATATAGTGATAATATAAAAGGTTAGTACATTAGATAGCATAATCCATTAATATACAAAACAAACATGCCCATGGATAATAACTCATATATTTGCAAGATATCAATTGGATGGGAAGAGACTATTTTTATTATTAAATGATCAGCAGAAGTGAAAATATTAAATACTTTTGTGTCGACACAGTTCAAAACCGAGACACCAAGTTCCTTCCAGCTGGGCCTCCACCACTTCAATCCTCCACCAAAGGCAAACTCATAGAAGGGAAACAATGAGGTTCTCCATCAATAAGGGAAGATCTTGGGGGTTGAACACTATGTTCAAACTTAAAGGACAAAGGGATGCAAACTCAATATGAAGTAATAATTTCTCCATAGTAACTTTGCTCTCAAAGTTGAATTCTTTCTCCTTTTCCATAGCTTAGAATTGACTTCTTTATAGCCTTCAAAATGAAACTAAAGGGTCGAGTTGGAACGTTTCTAGTATATGGAAGGCCAAGGATCAAAGATCTCCTGTCGTGACATGGAAACCCGACATTTAATTTTGATTTTTTGCCACAAATCTTGATGTATGCGGGTTGTAGTGGAGAAGCTCGCATATATGCTTGTTGTATAGGGTGCAAGATGCGTATAATTGGAAAAAATTTATATTTTTGTCTCTGGATTTATCAATCAGGGAAAGTGAATCTGCATAGGGAAATGGAATAATTCCCTCTCTACAAGATTGCTTAGGGTGAGGCAAATATTTCTCTAACACACTCTACACGGGTTCACAAAAGTTTCAAAACATCTATCGTTGCCTTCCATCCCCACTACCTTCGTGCCCTTCCCAATGCACATTAATTATGGTTTTACTAGTGACAACTCAACACACTGGTACAAAAAAATTGGCATTAGCAAGCAAAAAACCTTGAGGACATCTCCTATTAACACGCACTAAACCTCCATTTATGGTACTCTGAACGACCGTCGTTTCTTTCCATACTTGGACAAATTTTTCCACGTGTTCCATGATATACATCTTGCACCCAAAATTGTTTTGATCTACAATTCCACCCCGGGCTCCTCCAACTCACAAGCTTCACTCTACTCGGGTTGACAAAAAGTTTCAAAGCATTTATCGCTCCCTTCCATCCCTGCCACATTCACGCCCTTGCCAATGAACATTAATTATTTCGGCCTCTAGATTTCCCTTCCATTGTTCTGTGCAAACAACACTTGGACCTCTGTGACCCTATTCCATACTTAGACAGTTTTTCGATTTCGGGTTCCTGGACTGAGAGGCTCAAAATTGTGTTTTGAATCTTCTGCAACTTGCAAACAGTGCCCGGAGTTCCACGATATACAATTTGTTCGCTGGAATGCCCCATCATGAGTCAAAACGTCCGTCGTTCCTTTCAATACTTAGCTGCAATTTGGTTGTATGTTCATGACATGGTAAATTTCCATGGTTTCACATGATGCAACCACTGTGTATCGAGTCCGGCCTAACGTTTCCCTATTCCATACTTAGACACGTGTTTGATTGCGGTTTCCCCGACTGGCGGGCTCAATATTATGTTTCCAATGTTTCGCGACTTGCAAACAATATATATTATCGAAAACAAGTCTGGGCTACCGTTTCCTTGTTCCATACTTAAACATTTTTTTGATTGCGGGTTCCCGGACTGACGGGCTCAAAATTGTGTTTTGAATCTTCCGCGACTTGCAAATATTACCCAGATTTCTGCGATATACAATTTGTTCGCTGGAATGCCCCATCATGAGCCCAACCATCCGTCGTTCCTTTCAATACTTAGCCGCAAGTTGGTTGTATGTTCATAACGTGGTACATTTCCATGGTTGCACATGCTGCAACCACTGTGTATCGAGTCCAGCATAACGTTTCCATATTCCATACTTACACTTTTTCGATTGCGGGTTCTCGAACTGGCGGGCTCAAGATTGTGTTTCCAATGTTCCGCGACTTGAAAATAATATATATTATCGAAAATGAATCTGAGCTACCGTTTCCTTGTTCCATACTTAGACATTTTTTTTATTGCGGGTTCCCAGACTGACAGGATCAAAATTGTGTTTTGAATCTTCCGCGACTTGCCAACAATACCCAGATTTCCGCAATATACAATTTGTTCACTGGAATGCCCCATCATGAGCCTGAACTTCCGTTGTTCCTTTCAATACTTAGCTTCAAGTTGGTTGTATTTTCATGACATGGTACATTTCCATGGTTGCACATGCTGCAACCACTGTGTATCGGGTCCGGCATAACGTTTCCATATTCTATACTTACACTTTTTTGATTGCGGGTTCCCAGACTGGCAGGCTCAAAATTGTGTTTCCAATGTTCCGCGACTTGCAAACAGTATCCAAAGTTTCGGGATATACACTTTGTCCATAGGAATGCACCATCATTCCCTCTTCCGTGTTATGCATTCTATGGTCAACACTTTCGAGACATACAATTTGACCCTCATGCCCTCACCTCTACTGGTTATATCTTGTTACTCTATTTTGAAGCCCGACCAACCGCTTTCGATAATTATCCATTCCTTAATTGTTGTTCCATGTCCCCGCCACCTTCGTACTTCTTTCTGGATGTGAAATTAATAAGATTTAATGCTAACAGTTCGCCATGTAGGAACCGTAAACATTGTCATTAATAAGCGAAAGGCTTGAGGAGATCTCCCACACTTCTGCGATATACAAATTGACCGCCAGACTACCACATCATCCCCTCTTCCGTGTTACACATTTTGCACTCAAAAGTTATGGGACATACAATTTGACCTTTAGGGCGTCACATCTCCTGGGGAAAGATTATCACCATAGTTTGAAGCTCGTCTGACCGCTTTCCATAATTTCCCATTTCATGGAATCTCTTTTACGGATCCTCGGGTTGGCGGGTTCACGAAATCTCCAATTCCTAGTCACTGTTTACTATGCCCGCCACCTTCAGACTTCTTTCAAAGTGTGCATTGACCAAGGTTTAATGCTAACAACTCATCATTCAACAACCGTACAGACCATCCTTAGTAATCAAAAGGCTCGACGAGATAGTCACATTGGCCATCGCTACACAACTTTCCCAGAAATATGCAGAAAAGATCTTGCCATGTAATGGAATATCTATTACAAATTTCAATATATTAGCGAAAACGACTCCGGCCTACCGTTTCCCTATTCCATACTTAGCCACTTTTTCGATTGTGGGTTCCTGGAAAGGCGGGCTCATGATTGCACTTCCAATGTTCAGTGGCCTGCAAACAATACCTGGAGTTCTGTGATATGTAAATTGACCTTTGGACTGTCCCATCATGCCCTCTTCTGTGTTATGCATTTTTCACTCAAAAACTTTCAAGACATACAATTTAACCCTCGGGCCCTCACCTCTCATGGTTATACCTTGTAACCCTATTTTGAAGCCTGATGACCTTTGTACTTCTTTCTAAATATGCAATTAGTAATCTTTGATGCTAACAACTCGTCATGCAGGAACTGCCAACATTGTCATTAATGAACAAAACACTTGAGGATATCTCCCATTAATACGCATTAAACCAAGATCTGTGGAGACTTATATTATCCCTTCCAATTGTTCATCTCAAACATCATGAAATGTATTTCGCGGGTCATTGCGTTGGCGCATTCACCAAATCTCCAATCCTTAATTGCTCTTCATCGTATGTGCCATATTCGCACTTCTAAGTATGCAATTACTAGTCTTTAATGCTAAGAGCACATCATCCAACAACCATCCAGATTGTCATTAATGAGCGAAAGGCTCGAGGAGATCTCCCATTCACACTCATTGGACCAAGATTTGTGGAGGGTTATATTATCCCTTCCAACTCTTCATTTCAAACATCATCTGGAGAAAATGAACATTCTCTTAAACTTATGGTAGCAACTTGACAACAATTCTGTGGAGATACAGTGAATATCTTCAAACGCGAGGACCAGAACTTCTAGTGGTCTAGGGTAGACTCTCACTATTCATCCAGTTCCACCTAGAACGAAGTGATTTGGACCTCTAGAATCGCTCGTGCATGCTGCGTCCCCGAGGTTTTTGATTGTAAGGAGGTGGTCTCTTGGTGCGCCAAAAAATATATTTCTAGCCAAATAATTATTCCACTGCACAACCATTCTCATGTTTCTTTGTCACCTCATGTCTTCTGCAAGATGTTAAGATTGTCGGAGCCAAAATTGACCTTCAGAGGACAATACTACAAACAGTTCCTAGAAAAACATGATAATGGGTTGGACCTCTTACCCGAGTTCCTCGAAGACTCGACAACAATTCCTGAAGATATAACAAAGTTGCAGGTCAATTCGTTTAGAAATCCATTCCAGAAAATTGCCTGATTGTTTACAAGAATAACGGGACATGAATCCACGACAAGCATTTCCCACATGGTTCTTTATATTTTGTATTTCATAGTCAAGGAACAATTCATTTATGATTGGGGGAATATAATTTCCATCGAAATTTGTTCCCAATTGTCATGATTCAAAGAAGATAATAAATTTTATATGTCATCCTACTTGATTTTCACGATAGCACATTGTTGTTCGTTTCCAAAACGGTCTTTGTCCAAGAAGATAAACTATGAACGCGACCCAGTAATGTTCTGGTACCAGGCCTTGTGGAGGCAAAATGCCTCCCATTGTTTTTATGAGGTTTTTAATGACTTTGTCTCGGTTTTCAAAGATTTATTGTTAGGAAAGGATGCTCCCCGGATGTCTGTCCAGGAAACCAAGTTTTTGGACAGGAAGGGGACACTTGAACAAATGGAAAATTACAGTTTAATAATGATTTTTGGCTCCAAGGAAAATCTTGCTTTCCTTCCATCTCATATCACAGACAAGATGTTTGTTACAGAAATAACAAGGCAATGCAACTATTGGTTGCATTTTTTCCATGGAAAGAGAAGAAAACATTTCATTCCCCTGCCCTGGAAAGTCGGGGACTTTGTGTTCAGAAACGTCAACAAGATTGACGAATTCGTAGGCCATTTCAAGAAGTTGAACCTAAGATATGTTGAAAAGCTAAGAAGGTTCAACCCTCATGGGATTTTTCTAGAACATTTACTAGCAGTTGGATTTAGCAACTCTTTTATCCATATACTCCTAACCGAAGATAGAGACAATGATGACAACACTCATGCTCCTAACGATGGCGACGTAGAGACATTGCAAAGCACAACTAAATTGTACAGACAACAAGGAAAAGGATTTGGTGAGAAGAGTGTCTAGTCCCCTGCCAACACTCCCAAGAGCATGACATCACAGAGCATTGCTTCAATGGCCCACCCCAGTAAGAAAGCAACCCATAAATATTCAAACGAAGGAGGAGATAAGAACCCTCCTTGCGGAAAAAGTGATAGTTCTCACAAGCTTCCCGTGAGGAAGAAGAGGAAAAACATTATAGGGCAGGCGGAAGAGCCCGAAACTGAAAGTGAGAACATGCAACTTGAGACTGTTGTGGATGACTTGTTCCGCAAACTTGATCAGTCTACAGATGCAATGCACTAGAGTTCCACAATGGAAATATCTGAGACCTACATTTTTTATGAAGATGAATCCTTCGTATTCTAGAGCATTGTCTTTGACAACCAATCTAAAAATTTAATTATTGAAAAGAGAGATGTAACAAATAAGAAAGGGAAATATCGTTCATAGATTAACCTTAGGAACATGCAGCCATCCCAAATCTCTCGATTTCATCGAGAAACTGCAAATGCTCTTGATGATTCCATTGGAGGAATTGAAGCAGAGAATGCCAGACTGAACGACCGAATCAAGGAATTGGAGGAGGATTTTATTCCTACCTCATTCTTTACCAGTCCTTTAGAAAAAAAACTGTGCCTACCACCCCTGCAGCCAAGTTAAAAGGATCCTCCAGCCTCCTCACATCCTGTAGAGGATATGTAGAGAAGAATATCGAGAAAATAATGGAGCTAATTACTGAAGCCTCGGAAACATCACAAAATATAGCTTCCTTTCGAACGAAGGCACATGCTTTGCATGAACATTTGCAGGAGAATTTAAAAAATGAAGAACATTTCTATCCAGAGACGGTGATCCCTTTTGGAAACCATGTCATCAACATCTTAGATATGAAAAGAAGACAAGAAGATATCCCCTCCCCAAACCGGATCAAAAAATTAAAAGCATGCTGGAAAGAGAAAGTCAAGAACCTACACCTCATTGTCGAATCATGTGAACAAGACATATAAGAGAAAGAAGAATTATTCAGAAACCTGACCGAAATAGACTTAGCCGGAAGTACCAACGAGGTTCAAGACCCAATTTAATCCTCAACTCCCTGTCCTTAACCAAGCAAGCCTTCGATGAGCAAGTTGATATTTTAAAGGGGTTGTCTTTAGAGAAGTTTTACAACATCCTTGAATATGGTCAAGATGTCATGGAGAACTGGCTAGTGTACTATTCGACAAACAACAAAGAAATTGAATAGGCTCTACATAGTATTTCTATGGATCTAAGGATATTAGAAAATGATCTTTTCAACATAGAAATCCAGGATGAAATCAACGTGGCCCCCATGAGAAGCTACATTGAAGAATGGTTCCAAAGGAGAATGGACAAGCTCACCAACGAAGGGAAACAACCGGTTGGCATGATTCCCGTGTTCGTCGACGAGAGCAACAAAAAGGCATCAACTTCATAGTAAGTCTATATTGATCACATCTTTCTTTCTTTATCAATCAATTTATTCCACCTCTTTAAATAGAAATCTCTAACCAAAGACTGATAACTTCCAATTTCTTCTTTTCATGTCTTCCTCTCTACCGTCATGCACTTCTTCTTTCTATAGTCCTATTTCTTTTACTTATTTCTTTTATGGTCCGTGGGAGCCCCAATCTCAGTCTATATGACAAACACATTTAAATTTCCAGAAATATGTAACAGATTCCAGAAATATGTAACATGCACTATTATTTTTTGATAAATTTCAAAGAAAACTAATTCAGAAACAATTTCGACGGTGCCTTTTTCACTGCTTTCAAAATGATAAATTAGTTCTCTTTATGTATATCAATCATCTTATTTTATTTTTATGTGCTCATAATTTTTTTCCCTTCAACTATGTTGAATGTTAGGAAATTGTGTCTCTTATATTTGAATGTTTAATGTGTCCAGGAACCTTAAAAAAAAAAAGATTCCAAAAATATGTAACAAACATTATTAATTTTTGATAAATTTCTAAGAAAACTAAATCGGGAACAATTTCGATAGTGCCTTGTGCGTTGCTTACGGAATGCTAAATTAGTTTTCTTTATGCATATCGATCATCTTCTTTCATTTTTATGTGCTCATAATTATTTTCCCTTCAACTATGTTGGATGTCAGGAAATTGTCTCTTATATTTGAACGTTTAATGTGTCCAGGAACCTTTAAAAAAAAAAAAATTCCAGAAATATGTAACAGACATTATTAATTTTTGATAAATTTCTAAGAAAACTAAATCGGGAACAATTTCGACGGTGCCTTGTGCGTTGTTTTCGGAATGCTAAATTAGTTCTCTTTATGCATATCAATAATCTTCTTTTATTTGTATGTGCTCATAATTTTTTTCCCTTCAACTATGCTGGATGTCAGGAAATTGTGTCTCTTATATTTGAATGTTTAATGTGTCCAGGAACTTTTATTTCAATTTTTTTTTTTTTTTTTATATTGTCCTTTTTTATTGCTTCAAGTCATTACGACATAAATTTTCTAAGTCCCATATTTGAACTATACACGCCCTAGGAAAAAACTTAAACAAGAGTATCACATCTATAAAAACGCAGTAGGATTGACATCCTCATTCGCATATTAACCCCATATTAATATAATATTATGATAAACTAATTTGGGAGATTCTTCGGGGCTCCGACCTTACTTCCGCAGTGACATTCTCCCTGGGTCATCTACCAACCCGATGTCTTATGGCTGGCGTGTGACACACTGGCACCGATCATTTTCTACATGGATACCACTTGTACTTCAAGCTGCTTCCCACGTGTCTCTGTTGATTCAGGCTTCTATTTATCCCTCGGTCTCGCCATAGCAATGCATTTACTCCCATTCCAACTTGGCAGGGACTACGCTGCCATGCAACACTTGTTTATATAAGTAAAAAACTATCTCTTTAATTCGAATTTGAGTGAAGTGTCAATTTACTTAAACGACCATATTGATGTTCTAATAAAATAAATAATTTTTGACGGTGTAAATACTTATTTAGGGGAGAACCAATGGAAAACAATAAACTTTTTTGTTTGACTTTCAAGGTGGTATTATTAAATGATTAAGTCTTATCATGTTTTAAAATAAAATAAAAAAGAAATTCAACTAAAATATTTAATATAGTTAAAAAAATGTTAATTAGTTATTAAAAATTGAGAAAAATAAATAAAACTATAATTATAACATTTTTGAATGACATAATCTTAATATTTTAGGATGAAAATAAGATTTTCATTTAATTTGTTGAAAATGAAATTGTGAATTCAAATTCCAAGCATTATTTACTTGAAACAATGTCTAACAAAAAAAATATGACTAAAAGTTATCTTAATTATAAGAACTTAAGGGAGATAAGTATGAGGAGACTTTGAAGGGAAAAAATAAGTTGAATTTACATAGAGACTTGGGATTTGAATTAATAATTAGGTGAAAATCGTATTGTACAAAGGTTTCTTAATGTCAAAAAGACAAAGAGATCCATTGAGGTTTTCACACCTTACAAAAGAAAAAATAAAACAAAAACAAGTTCACTGACAAGTAGGTTAATAAGTGAACTCTAAGTTAAAAATGGGTGTGTGCCAAATCGTTTACCCCTACCATTGAACTTGTAGACCCTCCTTACATATTCTATAATAAAAGATACCTCCTTCCATTGGAACTAAAAGTTGCATTTATCATGATCTAACCTTGACATGAGATTAATAAAAAATGAGATTGGACCCAAATATCCTATACCCAAGCAACCCTTTCCAAGACAAATCCACATCTTTTACAAGGTCGTACTCATCCACAAACAAACCTTCTCTTTTTAGTTATATGGACAAGTGCAATAAGTTGCTTCTTAAAATCATTGCAATGTGAATACTTGCCTATTATGAAAGCAATTTATGGGGGAATAAGGGGCCGAAGCCCTAAATGAACCTTCTTGAGTTCAAGCACCATGGTTAAGGGAGGTAAACACTTGGGCCTTAGGCCCTAAACATAGCTTCTTGTTCTTTCTTACCATCAACACAACACAATCCCTCTCTAGTGTGTCTTTGCAATCTAAGTTGGATATGGACACCATTACAAGTTTTTTCACACCAAGGATGGGTCGCAGAGCTTTAACCATGGATGGGAAAGGAAAATAAGTGCCTTAGGATATTGTTGAATCTTCTCAATCTCAAGAACCTTGAATGAGTCCTTGAACCAACACACTAGTCCTCTATAGGAGTTCTTTGTAGGCATTTCAGTGGGATATAAGCACCATGACTAGGTTTTGCGCATTTGAAATGGGTGTCAAGGCATAAGCATGGTCAAGGGGGAAACAACGACCTTAAACCATAATTGACATTTCTTGAGCTCAAGCACCATGAACAACACTAAAAAACCATGACACAATCCCTCTCTATGGAGTATTTATCATCTGAGTTGAATATGAGTCCCATTACAAGGTCTTAGGCATATTGGATAGGTCTTGGGTCCTTGACCATAATCAAGGGAGAGAAACAAGAGCCTCTAGTGTAAGACTTTATTCTTGGGCTCAAGCACTATGGATGGGTACTTAAAGCAATACATATGACCTCTCTATGGTGTCATTCACCTTCAAGTGGGATATGGGTTCCATGACTAAGTTAGTTGTGAACCAATAATGTGTTAGAGGATAATAAGAGCCTTCTTCTCTAAATGAAGCTTCTTGAGCTCAATTTCCATGAGCAACACCTACAACCCATGAAGCTTCTTAGGCTATAGCACCATGAACGCATCCTTGAACCACCACATGGGACCCATATATGGTATCTATGACTTATTAGAGGGATATGAAAGTCATGATTAAATCACAACACAAACCCTAAATAAGAATGTGTCATGCGCCCATGCCAAGAATGGTTCTTAAGGCCATGGTTGGGGTTATTTAGCATCCAAGTGGGATACAAGTGCCATGAGTAGGTTTTGTGCAGTGGAAATGGGTCTTAAGGCCTAAACATGCTCAAGGGTGGAAATTGTAGATTTTAACCTTGTACAATATTTACTGCAAACAAATTTTCAGTAAAAGAACAAAAAATATACAATGGCAAATACAAACATTACACAGATATTTTTCCTCTGGAAACCCAAACCGAGAAAACCGACATATTCTATATTCATTCATAGTGATACATTGTTTACAATACAATATACATATAGGATCTAGCGGCATCCAAAACCCTAACCCAATGACCTAGATTAGTCAACAACCCTAATTCCTTAACAGAAAATAGAAAAACATCGACAAAGAAAACATGTGCCGAAAAACCACCTAAATATGTGACACGTTTCCTGGGGCAGAAAAAATACATGTTTTCCTAAATATGTGACACTACTACTCATGCAAAGAATATAACATATACCCATTATAAACAAGGGGATTAATCCCTAAATGAACATTCTCAAGCTCAAGTGCCATGGTTAGGGAAGAAAACATTTGAGCTTAAGACCCTAAATATAACTTCTTGGGCACAATCACCATGAACAACACCTGCAAACCATAACAAAATCATAGTATAGGTGGTCTTTAGCATCAAAGTTGGATATGGATGCAATTGGGAGGTTTTGTGCACCAAGTATGGGTTGTGGGGCCTTGACCATGGTCAAGGAAGGAAAACAGGGGCCTCAAGATATTGCTGAATCTTCTCGAGTTCAAGAACCTTGAATGAGTCCTCAAACCAACACTTGAGTCCTTTGTTTGGGTTCTTTCCAAGCCTATGAATGGAATATGTGCACCATGGGTAGGTTTTATGTATAATAAATGGTTCTTAAGGAATAAACATGGTCAAAAGGGGAAACATAGGCCTTAATCCCTAATTGAACCTTCTCAAGATAAAATGTCATGAACAACACCCGAAAACCATGACATGTGCCCTCAGTAGGGGTCTTTGACATTTTTTTCCTTATGAAGGCACATGTTAGTTGAACAATTGTGCTCTTAGCATGACTGTTCAACTAACAATCACATGGACCATTCATCTAATGATTAGTTTAACAACTACACTCTTAGCACAACTGTTCAACTAACAGTCACACAGACCATTCATGCAATTGTTATCTAACTATAATCCCTAACCACATGAATGATCAAATAAAAATCATGCAATGATAATTGTAACTTCTTATTCTATAGTCGTGCAAGCTTGCACAAGTTACCATAATATAGTCCCGTGGATGTGCACAACCATCTTCCAATTTCTCATGTGGACCATATGGCCACCTCCAAAAAGGGGTGAAATGATCTTCTAATACACACATACACTAAGAACTAAATGCATAAACAAATATATTGAGTTAGGACCCCTTACCTAGCTCTCCCGCAATCGAAATTTTCTAACCAAGGTGCATATAACTGACTCCAGAATGTCTTGGGATGCACAAGCTCACATCCACGTCAGCAAAAGTCCAAATGGGGTGGCATTGTGGGCCCCACTCCCTTTTATACGAACCTGTCACCATGTTCTCGTAGTTTGTACATGATCTCAACAATTTCATTTTTAGAACTATTTGTGTTGTTGGGATTACCATATTACCCCTTTCACTATTTATTTGATTACAATTTCCCTATCGGATTTCTTGCTATCAAATACTTTCACTTTGGATATTCTATTTCATTTGTGCAGGTACTTGTCAAGAGTCTCTCTTTATATTTTGAATACACATGGTAGGGTCATTCAAACTACCCCTTCAGGTATACACTTCTTCAAACTATCATGTTAATCACTCCCTCAACACTCATTGAATTAACCAGTATCATCTCCCCCTCAATACATCTTTAGGGTTCATTTCTTTGGTTGTGCATGCAAATTCACCCAATTCCACATGCACTTTTTTGGCACCATTAGGTAGCATTCCACCCTCATGGGTTGCCTCATTTTTATCTCCCATTACATTATTGGCACCCATGTTTCTTGATCCATAGAACGAGAGCTGACTAGTCCACATCCCAAAGAATGAATTGCATGCTTCATTCTCATCATTATGTTGACCCATGCCCTCAAACTCCTGGTAATTTACATTTTTTATTGTTAGTTTTTCTGAATTCATTCCCACATTTTTGTTGGCCTCTCATCTCCCCCAATATCATTAGACCATCTACATTCCAACACATCATTCACCTACCTCCACAAAGACCCAACCCAGGGGCCCTTTTCCCCCCATTTTCTCTCACTAATCTCGCCTCACAAGGTTGATACATTTTATCATTGGGGCACTTGTTTCTGTGTTTTTCCATTCAAACCAATTATTTTTTCATTCATTGGTAATTGTACAAAGAGTATATTTTTTACAGGAAGTAATTATACCCATTCCATCGCACCCGATGGCTTCATTTCACTCGACGACAGTCCTAGTTTCCCTTGGTCGAAGCATTCACACTAAGTCACTTGTTTTTGCATAGTTCTTGTTGTTTGCAGTGCCTCATGTATCCTAATACCCTCATTGTGATACCCAAAGTTAATACTCTGAATTGCTTATTCATTTGCATTCACTACATCCTCAACCCCAATTTGACAAGAATTCACCATATCTAATTTTCCCCAAGACCTTAGATCAATTTATATCTAGTTGGTTTTTTACTGTCGCCATTGTCAACTGTCAGTTATACTCTACCCAAGGGAATTATTGAGTCTCATTCTTGATGACCCTGTCCATACTTATCAAAATTATACCTCCATTGCAAGTTGGTATCTAGTCCATCTTCAATTGATGTCAAGGGGAATTTCCACCCTTTATAGTCGTGTCTTCTTTCTTTTTGACATCAACTCCCACTTTTCCAAGAATGTTGTGGTATCTCAGTTCCCATTACAATATGGATGGTGAACCCCAAATGGGACGAAGAGAGTCATCATTGCGCTCTGCTTCCATTGGCCCTCTTGATGTTCGACATCATCACATATCCACATCAAGATGGGTCTTATCTTTTTACAGTTGCAATTTCTAGTCCAATTCAAAGAACCCCTGGGCTTGATATGCCATCCATGCCATAAAGTACAAAAACTCATCACACATGTTCATTTTAGGTTCTAGAGAAGGTTCTCCTCAATGCAGTTATTTACTGTTACTGATGCCCCTAATGGCAATGTAGATTTCTACTTCACCAATTATCCAACTACAACATCATTAGTATTCTCATACTTATGCTTAGATAAGATCCCATTGTATTTTGTCTACTAATGTAAAATTTCATTTTTATCATGGCACAAGCATGTGATATGCCCACCTCATTTGTATAAAGCAATAACATTTCCAAGGATGATTGTTTTTTCTAGGTG
>ML780007.1:699130-730407 GCA_009831015.1 Picea engelmannii
AGGCTCAGAAGGCCTTTTTACAATAGACGGGAATGCCAAAAGTCCTAGACATCCAAAAACCTAACCCTAGGAGATGAAGCACCAAAAGTCATGTGGGCCCCGTTTGGGTAAGTGAGTACATCAACTTCCCGGGGTCGTAACTTGTGCATACGATCTCCGTTTTAGGCGTGTGATAGCTCGTTGGAAAGGTATTGTCGAGGAGATTCATTTTGGGGGCTCAATTATGCCTTCAAATATCATTTAGAACCTAGATCTAGAAAAACTATCATTTGGACCCTCAAAATGGCCCCGGAAGTTAAAACCTGCTAAAAATAGTAAATTGCCAAAATGGCCAGAAAACTGTTTTGAGCCATTTGGAAATGGTGGGTGGCCACCAATATCCACCTGGATCAACCATCGAACCTGGAAAGTTGTGTACCTTTGATCCGAGGAAAATGGGGTTCGGGAGTTCAGACCTCGGGATAAAGGAGGAGAGATAATCCTCGAAGTTCGTGAAGGGTAAAGTCTCGTAGCGCTCAGAAGTTGGGGCCCCAGGTCATAGCTAGAGGTCACACCGGTGGAAGTTAAGGGAAGAGATAGCACGCGCTAGACTCTTGTTTCAGATTTAGGGGATAGAGAGAGTCGAAGGTGACTCATATCGAAACACCCGGTACACAAAATCCCAAATCACCTTGTGGATAGGCGCGTGGTCATAGTCGGTGGCCACGTAGGAGAAACTTGTGCCGCCGCTAGTTCTCGTGGGTGATTTTTCACGCAAGGCCTGTGGATTTGTTCCATGGAGGTTCTAGTAGGGACTCGAAGAGCTGTTCCAGCTCCGAGAGTTGAAGATGCATTGACTGGGAGGTCAACAGACCCCGCTGAGTTGGGGGAACTACGTCGAAAGTGCTCAGGGAAGGAATAATCATGCACAATTATAAAATCACATGATTATATTATTTGAATGCATACCACTGGAGGTGGTAAAGGCTGGAGGCCTGTATTAATTCAAATCTTCTCATCTTTTGAATGCACACACTGACATAGTAAAATTCCATGTTAATTTGGTTATGGGGTAATAAACAAAGAATTAAAGATAAAAACTAGTTATAGGAATAAATGCCAGTGAGCTAGTCATGTATAAGACCAGGACCTGGTTGGATATGGCAAGGTATGGATATGGAAAGGTTATGAGACAAACAGGTACTAAAAGCTTCCTACTTTTAAATAAAACTTGGGCTGCAACCTTTTTGCTAACACTAATGAACACCGCAGAATTATATTCTTGGTGTAATGTTCGGGTCGAAAAGGAAGGCATCCAATTAATTGGGAAGATAATAGGAAGTGTATAGAGAAGGTGGCAACACATTGGCCAGAATTCCAACTCATGGATGGTGAGATACATGACTGAGATAGAGAGCATTATGTAATTCAATGCAAGGTGCACTGAATAAGAATGCATTGAGAATTGCACTCATGCATAATAAGTGATAGAATTGTATACTAAATGAAATGGTTGAATATGTCTTGTAAGTACATGCATATATATTATTGCATGGAAATAATATTAATAATAATGGCTGAAATGTTGCTAACCCATGAAGTTGAGAACATTTCAGGAACTGTTAAACATTGCAACAGGAAAGTTACAAGCCAGGTAGTCACAGGAATAGAGACTACATAAAATTTTATGTTCAGAAAATTGAAATAATAAACTTACTGTTGTTAATTATGAACATGCATATGCATAGAATGACGAGTCATTCTATTTGGTCAAGTTGTTTGGTAATTGTGATTGAATTGCTAGGTGCAGGAAATTCTAAGATCATTGCATAAGATGTTGTACATGTTGAATTATGATGTATAGAAAATACTGACAATTTGTTGGTAGTATGCAAGATGAAGTCTTGCAGGAAAATTGTATGTAGTTTGGTGCCTATGGAAAATCACAAGGATGGTTGCATTCATAATATGGCAACAACCAAGATGAATCATGAAATAGAATGTCATGTTTTGGGAATAAAGTTGAATTTCCTTTCGAACTAATTGAAGTTCCTAAATGAATTCTTTTATGTTCTCTCATGATAATTGCATGTGGTTGATGCAGATGAGATGATGTTGATAAAAGTTAAAATGTTGACTACAAAGAGTATCTCGGGAAGATGCTTCTTGGAAACCTTTGAGGGCAGTTGGAACTCCTCAAGCCACGATGCTCTAAGACTTCCAGTCCAGCCTGTTGTTGAAGCCCAAGGAAAGGGAGGTGTAGCACTGATGGATTGTGCTTGTGAAGGTGTATACTCCCGGGTGGGACATGCATGTGGGGAATGAGATACCGTTGGTTGGAGTGTTGTTGAGGTTTGAATGGTTGGAGTGCTGCTGAGGTCTGGTACCTTGGCCTAGACCATGTGGATAAGGATTGTGGACCATGGATATCTTGGGAAGCCATTTCCCCGATGGAGTCATAGCCCTGCTCAGGGGTGGAAGGTCTTCTCAATCAAAAGATAAGTACAATTCTCTATTTATTGTATGTTGCGTATTTTGTATACAGTTATAATGTTATTAAAATTGTTTGTATATACATATATATACATTGCATATATTCTTGCATTACCACATCCATGACTGTACATAATGTGTCTCATATTTCATTACTTAAGAAATATATATACCTGATGCTAATCATGTAATTGATTGGAATGTGATTCAGGTGGAGCAACAAGGTGTCCTGCAAGTGCATCCTATGCGCATATTGGACAGGAAAATAAAACAGCTCTGGGATCGAGCTATTGAGCTTGTAAAGGTAGAGTGGACCTGGTACGGTCCCGAGGATGTGACATGGGAGCATGAGGACGTTATGCGGGCATACTACCCGCATATTTTTTAAGTTTTTGGAAATCTTGTTGATGTTGTGTGAAAGTTGCACTGAGGATAGTGCAGAAATAAGGGGAGGGGATTGTAATACCCCAATGACTTGCCTCGATTCCATTATGAATTGTAATTATGATTTATAGGTTGGTGAGCTAAGTTTATATAAGATGATGGGGTTATGCGTTATTAGGCCAGGGAGCCTAAGTGTTGAAGGCCAAGAGCCTGATTTTGTACATGTAACTATGCACATTATTAATAAAGATAAACATCTCTGTGTGTGGAACAACCATGATGAATGAGTGATGGGGGACTAATCTTCCACAAAGCCTGGGTAACGGATTGGGTGCTGGAAGGTTGGAAAGAGAGGCTAAGTGTTGAGCCTAGGGGATAAGCCTAGGGGCTTAAGTCCTTGGAAATAATATTTTAATATTATTCCAAAAGCCATGTGAAATCTATGTTTTGTCCTAAGTTCCTAGGGAGGAACGCATGTTGATGGAATGCATGCAGCTTCATGGGCGACATGTGTCGACCCAGGCGCATGCGATTTAACCTAGGAATTGACCCGTGTTGGGGGTTCACTTTCCATTTTGTCGACTGTTGCATGGGAGTTGAGTGGGCATTCCTCCAAACATCACCTGAATCCGGGGTTCGACCTTCCAATTCCTCCATCCATCACTTGAGTCGGGGAGTCCATTCTCCATCTTCCGTCGAAACAGGTGGGCGTTCCCGATCGACCTCTGTTGGGTGTTTTATGTTGGATCCTTTACCTAAACTGTGGGAGTCTCAGTGTGGAATATTTGTACACCTTACGCATCTCTGAAACCAGATTCGTGAGTCTATCCTTTATTGTTGGTTGAGGAAACCCATAGTGTCTCGTAATTGCTGAGCCTTGTTACGCTGAAGCGTATGTCTGTCATCTGTTTGGGAAACCCGTTTTTGTTGTCCCATTTGACTGTAGCGGCCACACAGTTCTTGGCTAGGTGTGGTTTGCTACTATTGTATGTTCATTGTTGAGCCTTGTCATTTTTTTTCTTTGTACGGGAACGAGATTAAGGAAACCGGTTGTATGACCTGTGTGTAACCTCTCTCCAGGTGAGGGAGGTGATTGTTGTTGAAGAGGCAGGTTTTACCAAGCCTGTGAGCGACTCTCTCCAGGTGAGAGAGTGCGCGGAGGAAGGAGAGAGCTCATGGAAGGAACCCTATAGCTGCCACAGAGCTCAGATATTTCCGGTCTGGTCTATTACTAAAGCCCAAGGCAAGGGAGGTTAGCAGCCGAAGGACTGTCTAGGTGACAAAGAAGGTGTATAATCCTAGGGTGGGATAGGCATGTGGGGAAGGAGAGTTTGTGGGAAGTGGGTATAAGTGGTTCCTGGGAGAGAATCCTCCTTCTTTTACATGTATTCTTCCTGTAAACCTTACCTAGCCTAGGATTCCTTACCTGGTGGAGCTTAGTCCCAGCTCGGGGGTGACCTACTACTGAGAGTGATGAGCAGCGTGGTCTAAGGCTGGGAGGTTTGTGGAAGTTCTACACGCAGTTGGTGGAATTACCATGGTTTCAAAGATAAGTATCAACTTATGCTTAATATTATGTTTTGTATGACTGTGATGCTTATATGTATCATGTATTCTGTTGTGAATATGAATTATTGTTAATGCCAGGGATTATTTATGTTAGCAGTAATCTTGTGCTTACTCTGAGTTAAATGTGTTTAATTTGATTTAAATGCATGTTATTAATTAAGTATGAGAATGATGTTGTTCCACACAGTAGCGTTTCCCGACCAGTGGGTTGATGGTCGGGGGGGTTCCAATGCAGAGTCACCAGGTTCCATCTTTCTTCTGTACCAGCATGATTGGGCTACCACAATGTGATGAGCTGGGACGGATGTGCCCCTTGTGGAGAAATTCTTGGATATATCACTTGATCTCTTAATTCTCTAACAGAGAGAGATGATAGACTGGCCCATTGGGCAGTAGTGCGCAGGGGGTCAGATCGATGGGGTGCTTGACCTGGTAGTGCAGATGTACCCCGATAAGTGAGTATAAGATATATGAGTATTCTTTCACAACCTTATCTACTTGATTTTGCTATGTGGAGAGGTCGGTCGTAGAGACCCTGTATGTGGTTGTGATCTTTCTCTTATTTTGAAAGCGAATCATGAAGAAGACAAACTTCCCCATCTGAGAGATGACCTTCCTGCATTGCTTAGCAGAGATCAAAGAAATAACACTAGGTGGGACTGCCTCGGGTATCCTATACAATTTCCTGTTCAAAGTAATAATAACACTACGAGGCCTAGACTCATATACAACATGACATTTCCATAAATAAGGTTGGCCCAAAAGAACATCACAAAATTTGAGAGGAGCAACATCACACAATACCTCTTCCTTGAAGGGCTTGATGTTGTACGATAGTCGACACTGTTGGCTGATGCGGAGATCGCTTCCTTGGTGGAGCCATCCAATGGTGTAGGGTTGTGGGTGCGGTGTTGTCGGCAGGGCCAGCTGCTTGATTACCTCTGTTGATATGAGGTTCTTCTGGCTACCACTATCCATGATGAAGTGCAGCGGGGTGACTTTTACCCACATCTATTAATGGAAGAGGCGTTCTCCTTCTTCTAGCTCGTCTAGTTCACCAGGCTGGAGCTTGGTGGCACTGGGTTCCACGTCAATGATCTGTATTCCCCTTTTTGGTTTTGTCTCAGAGTCTAAATCTACATCTAATTCAGAGGCTTTCACTTCGGCCACCAATGATTGCTTTGAGCAACAATTAGCAGTGTTATGCCAAGGGATGTTATGGAAGTCGCACCACTTCCCGATATCTTTCTTTGTATTTTTGGTGTCCTTATTTTATTGCGGCTTGGACTGGTTGTCCTAATATTGTCCATTTTTGCTCTGCCCTTTTTTTTGTGGGTTAGGGCCACCCTTTCCTAGCTTTTGATGTGCGGGGTTCCCAGGCCCAAATTGTCTTGTCTTTTCTTTGAGCTTCTACTCTATTTTGACGACATATCGATAGGTTGTGCCCAAGGATGAGATGTCCAAAAATTCCATTTCAGTCTGGATGTATCTATGCAGAGCACCATGATACTTGAGCACCATATTTCACTCAAAATATTTGATACCCATCTTGGTGCGTAAGGTATGAAATATATTTGTGAAATCTGGCACTGCTTAGTCTCTTTCTTGCTGCAGTGTGGTCCATTTGGTATACAAGTCATCATAACTTCTGACAGGGTAGTATTGTTCCTTAATATCATCCTTGAAGGATTCCCAGGTGGTCGTGACTGTAAATAATGAGGGTTCCTCTGTTTCCTTTTGCTCACAGAAAGTTTCCCACCAATCTTTGACATGGGGAACGACTTTGAGGAGCGCAAAAGTAATCATTTCTCTATTCAAAAAGTTATGGATAGAAAAATACCCTTCTAGTAGATTCAACCACTTCTCTACAACATCTGCGTCTATCTGACCTTCAAATATAGGAATATCGAAGTTTATTTGTACCTTGAAGGGGGTGGTGCCTCCGCTCGAAGAAGATGCATCGTCTGTTGGTAGCCACCGAAGGATTTGTGTGAAACTATCCATCATCTCATTCCTTTGTTGCATGAGGGATTCCTCAATCAACAATTTGAAAGGATCTCATGTCCCATCATCTTTCTTTTCTCTTTCCATGAGAGGTCGCTTGGGCGTGCAAGAGATTTTATCCTCAAGAGAAACAAGCTCAAGACCCAACTCTTTGTACTCTGACCTTCTTGGGGACATGCATTAAGACGACAAGGAGAAGACCGCTCTGATACCATTGATCCATATTTTATGAGAAGAACGAAATGACTATAGATTATTAATAGGTTCTTAACACAAAATAACAGAGATACAATAAAACTGTTTTTCTATTCAATAAGGAAATAAGCTGAAACTGTAAAATGTAGCAGAAACAAGCTTGCTGGAATGGTGGAGGCTTATCTATGAGAAGAGATGTGACAGATGTGCTCATTCGTAAGAAGATGATTACAATGAGGCTATGAAGGCATTTTTACCATAAACAAGAATTCCAAAAACCCTAGACAGCCAAAAACCTAACCCTAGGAGATGAAGCGCCAAAATTCATGTGGACCTCGTTTGGGTAAGTTAGTACATCAACTTCTCGGGGTCGTAACTTTTGCATACGATCTCTGTTTTAGGTGTATGATAGGCATAGCCCATTGGAAAGGTATCGTTGAGGAGATTCATTTTGGGGGATCAATAATGATTTTGGCTATCATTGAGAATCTCAATCCCGGAAAATCTTCATTTAGGCCCTCAAAATGGCCCCGTAAGTTAAAACTGCTAAAAATAGTAAATTGCCAAAATTGTCAAAAAACTATTTTGAGCTAGTTGGAAAAGGTGGTCACTGATATCCACTTGGATCATTCGTGACTGGCCAACCCCAACCACACTCATTGAGCTTCGGAGCTTCTTAGGCCTTACCAATTTCTACCGCGAGTTCATGTTGGGATTCTCCCATATTACATGGGCCCTCAACCAAGTAACTAGGGGTGGTGGTAAGGAAAACATTGTATGGGGCCAGTCCCAACAACAAGCGTTCGATGATTTGAAGCAGTGCTTGTGCTCAATCCCATTACTTTCACTATTAGACCTGCAACAACCCTTTGAGATCAAGATAGATTCTTTAGACTATGTTGTGGGTGTTGTTCTCACTCAGCACGACCACCCCATGGCCTATCATAGTGAGACACTATACAATGTTGTCTGCAAGTACCCTATTTATGACAAAGAAATGTACTCCATTGTGAAAGCTTGCGCCAGTCGAGACATTACATTCCTAGGAAGGAGACAGTCATCCACACTGATCATAAGCCACTACAGTTCATGCAAACACAAGGAAAATTGAAGAATGACTTCCATCATAAGTGGTCCACGTACTTGAATCAATTCCACCTCAACATCAAGTATAAAATGGGAATCACTAACCACGTCATTGATTGTCTCAGTAGACCTCCAATTGTGGCACTCACCACGGTGCTAGACTCTTACGGCCATGAGACCTCTGGATGGCCCAAACTCTATGAGACATACCCAAAATTCGCCACCACCTACCAAATGTTGGGCGCAAATAGAGTTGTCGCTAATTTCCATCTTTAGGACAGGTTGTTGTGCCATCTGGGCCATATCTACATTCCATCAAGCGAGCGAGCGAAGCTGATCTGGGAATCCCACTACAATCGGGTGGCAAGACACTTCAGCATCGAAAAGATAGTGGCAATGTTGCAGAAACATTTCTACTGGCCAAAACTTCGACAGGAGGTCAACAAGTATATCAGGTCCTGCACTGCCTATGCAATTGCCAAACCGGCCACTAAGAAATAGGGCCTGTACACCCATCTTCCTACTCCTGATAGGCCATGAGAATCCATCTTAATGGACTACATGTCGGGCCTCCCGTCCACCAAGCGGGACAATGACTGCATTTTTGTGGTTGTGGATTGCTTTTCTAAGATGGTGATTCTGGCCACCTGCAAGAAGAGCATCACAATAGAGGCCACTTCCAAGCTCTTCTTTGAATGAGTTTGGGTACATTTTGGAATCCCACAAACCATTGTATTTGATTGGAACAATCGATTTCTTAGCACATTCTAGTCAAGCCTCTGATCACTGTTGGACACCAAGCTCACCAAATCCACGACATTTCACCCCTAGACAGATGGCCAAACTAAGGTCATAAATCGAATGATCGTGCATATCTTGTGCACGTATAATTACAAGAACCCTCACACATCTGATTAGAGTCTCCCCTATGTTCAACATAGCTACAATCGAGCCCTGCATAGCTCAACTGGCCACAACCCCTTTCAGGTGGTGTTGGGATTCCAACCATTAGGTCCCATAGATGTTGCACTACCTCTTGCGCTCACCTCAACCGATTCATCTCCTAATCCAACTGAAGTTGAAAAATCCACCCAATTCATTGAGCGGATCCAGCACATCCACCAAAAGGTTCAGGATATCCTACAAAAGTCCAATAACAAGTACAAGTAGTGCCATGGTCAACATCGGGTGCCACATAAGTTTCAGGTGAGCGACAAAGTTTGGTTGCACTTGCAGAAAGAGCGCCTTACATGACCCCATTGGAAGCTTCACCCACTCTGTTATAGGTCGTACACCATCACCAAGGTTGTGGGTGATAATGCTTTCGATCTCAACATTCCTCCTTTCCTTGGCTTGCACCCAGTGTTCAACGTGGATATCCTTCGACTGTATTTCCCACCATTATTGGACACCTCAGAGATAGCAGAACAACTGAAACCAAAATAGATCAACCCCGACTACATACAATAGGCATCCAATGATCATATTGTGGACAAACATATCAAGGGAACTCGCCAACAAAGGATCCAACTTTATCAAGTTGTCAAAGCAGGGCAACTCCTGCACCAAGGCAAGTGGCTCACCCAGAGCCAAATTCAGCAGGAATTTCCTCATCTGATGGGGGAACTCAACGCAATGGATACCATTTCTTCATAAGGGGGAAGTATTGATCCAGATGGATGTTGGAGGCCTCCCACCTATTCCAACTGGCTCATTTTGGAAGTTTTCTAGTTTGGTAGTTTTTTCCCTAGTTTTTGGGTCCCTGACTTGTGGGGTCATTTTGAGGCCCTAAACAACTTTTTTTAGGGCTCGCCACAGTCAAACTAACCTTTAATATATAGAAAAAAAATGTGTATTCCTCGGATATACCTTTCCAACGGGCTATCGTGCACCTAAAATGGAGATTGTATGCAAAATTTACGACCCCGGGAAGTTGATGTGCTAACTTACCCAAACGAGGCCCACATGAATTTTGGCGCTTCATATCCTAGGGTTAGGTTTTTGGATGTCTAGGGTTTTTGACATTCTTTTTTATGGTAAAAATTCCTTCAGAGCCCCATTATAATCAACTTCTTGCAAATGAGTGCATACGTCACATCTCTTCTCAGAGATAAGCCGCCACCATTCTAACAAGCTTTGTTTCCGCTGCATTTTATAGTTTCAACTTATTTCCTTATTGAATAGAAACCAATTTTACTGTATATTTGTTATTCTGTATTAAGAATATTTTGATAATAATCTGTATTCATTTCATTCTGCAAATATATTCTGGATCAACTAGGTTACGAGATACCAAAATAGATACTTATAGGGGGGGAAAAGATATTGTTTTCTTAGCCCATCAAAGTTCATACACACTTATTCGCTAAGAGATAATATAAGTCCCAAGGAATACAAAGAACCCTCCCAAGGAGGAAGGGAGAGTCCACTTGCACTCGCTCATCCTCTACAGTGTAACAACAATTTTTTTTCATTGGTATGTGATCATCATTGCTTACCTTTTAATTGTTGGTGTAATTTCCATGCTTTCTACCTATTTATTTTCTTTCATTATGTGTTTGCAATGATATTCATGCTTATATAATAATTTGACCACTTACATGTTGCATAGCTTTCATCCTAGCTACAAAAATGTTGATTTTTCTCACTCGAGTGACTGAAATAACCAAATAGATGTCCTTGTTGTCCTTCTGACTTCTCATTTTTCTTGGTGTCATATCCATGGTCTCATCCTTGGGAGATACCTAGTTGAATATCACATCAAAGGTGGACTATATAAACACGAAAAAACAAGTGATTTCATGTCTAGTTTTGTAATTCTACCTTCCGCCCTATCGTTGTTTGGTATCCTTGTGTAGGATATGCCTTTTTCTACCTTGCAAAAATGTCCCTTGTCAATATTTGTGATTCATGTTAAACAATTGGGTTTCTCACTAGTTGTCTTTATTATTCATAGAAACAATCCATCAAACATTTCATGTCCTTGTTCCTCCATTCAATAAATTGTGTACACTTTCATTTCCCTTCAAGAAATAGTTGAGGTGATTCCAAACCATTATCATAGTCATGAATATAAACAAAACATAAACCTTAGTCAAAACACAAAATTTCCGTAAGTTAAATTGAAATGCCCCTCAAAATGTTGGATAAAATGTAATGTCCAACATGAATCTAGTCTAACCTTAACTTAATTAGATTGATGTCCAATATTGGGCATTAGATCATACATAAGAAAATTCATTATCATCTAACTCTAGAAGATAAATCATCTAACTCTAGTAGAGAAAAAGTAAATAAAAAACACTAAACAAATACCATAAAAATCAACCACAAGATACATAGTGGGAACTTGAGTGTTGGGAGAAAATTAAATTTCAAATAGTCATGTCCATTATGATCAAAAGGTTACAAGTCGGCTCTAAAAACTATGATATTCAGTTGCATGACAATATTTAGTCTATTCTAAAAAGTATGATATTCAGTTGCATACCAATATTTAGTCTATTATATTTTAGTGTTTTATATTTGTGATGAGCTTCATACTTTAGCATTCAACCAACAACCCAACAACTTGTTAGACTCAAATATAACCAAAATAAAATTCACTACACTTAGAATTGATTGTTCAATTACCAACCTAATTAAAATGATAAATCCTTCCTCAATCATGCATCACAATATAAACAAGTGTTGCATGGCAGCGTAGTCCTTGCCAGGTTGGAATGGGAATAAATGCACTGCTACGGTGGGGTCGAGTACAGACACGTGGGAAGAAAGTTGAAGTACATGTGGTATCCATGCAGAGGATGATTGTGTGGCAACGTGCCACTGGCCAGTAAAATACAATAGAATAGGCATAAAAGTAAAATACATTAAAGTAAAATTAAATGAAATGGTTCCAGGACCTTTCAAAGTATTTGAAGATGAGTAGGCATGTAAATGTTGCATATAACAACACTAAAAATAGCATCGAAGTATGTGTGTACAATATACAATTTTTTTGATAGTATAGGAAATATTTAAAATTTAAAAAAGTGTTATGATGTTGGTCTTTGAATGTCTTGCAGCAAAGGTTCACACATTAAAAATTCAAATACAATAGAATAGGCATAAAAGTAAAATACATTAAAATAAAATTAAATGAAATGGTTCCAGGATATTTCAAAGTATTTGAATATGAGTAGGCATGAAAATGTTGCAGATAACAACACTAAAAATAGCTTCGAAGTATGTATGCATCATATACAATTTTTTTAATAGTACAGGAAAGATTTAACATTTAAAAAAGTGTTATGATGTTGGTCTTTGAATGTCTTGCAACAAAGGTTCCTGGAGAGAAATTTATCAAAAAAATATTTCTAGAATCTGTTCCATATTTTTGTTTTTGTTCCAAACATTCAAACGCAATAGAATATTAATAATGTCTTGAAACAAAGGTTCCTTTTTCTTTGAAATTTATCGAAGTTCCATATTTTTGAAGCATACACATTCGACATTCAAATATGTATGTTACATATTTGTGGAATCTGAATTTAAATGTGTTTGTCATATAGACTAGGATTGGGGCTCCTGCAAACCATAAAAAGAGATAAGTACAAGAATTAGGAATGTAGAAAGAAGAAGTGCGCGACAGTAGAGAGGAAGACCTGAAAAGAAGAAATTGGAAGTTATGAGTGTTTGGTTAGATTTTTCTATTTAAAGAGGTCTAATAACTGGATTGATAAAGAAAACAAGATGACATCAATATAGACTTAATATGAATCCTATGCATTTTTGTTGTTGTCGTCGTTGGTCGTTGGAATCATGTCATTCGATTGTTTCCCTTCCTCGATGAGGTTGTCCATTCTCTGTTGGAACCATTCTTCATCTCATGGGGGCCACGTTGATTTCATCCTGGATTTCTATGTCAAAAAGGTTGTTTTCTAATTTCCTTAGATCCATTGAAATACTATGCAGACTATGTTCAATTTCTTCATTGTGTGTCGAATAGTCCAGTACCCAGCTCGCAAGCTTGTCTACACGATATTCAAGGATGTCGTAAAACTTTTTGAAAGACAACCCATTTAAAATATCAATTTGTTCATCGAAGGATTCTTTGGTCATTGAAAAGGATTTGAGAATTAAGTTTGGGTCTTGAACCTCGCTGGTACTTCTGGCTAAGTCTATTTGGATAAGGTTTGTGAATAATTCTTCCTTTTCTAATATGGATTGTTTACATGATTCGACAATGAGCTCCAGGTTCTTAAATTTCTTTTGCCATCATGCTTTTAATTGTTTGGTCCACTTTGGGGAGGAGATATTATCTTGTCTTCTCTTCATATCCGATGTTTTGATGGCATGGTTGGAAAAATGGGTCAACACCTGTTCACAGAAATGTTGATCATTTTTTAAATTTGCCTGCAAATGTTTGTGCAAACCATTTTCCCTCTTTCGGAAGGAAGCTATATTTTGTGATGTTTCCCAAGATTCAGTAACTAGCTGCATTCTTTTCTTGATTTTATTCTCTACAAGGGATCTAGACGATGCAAGGAGGGTGGAGAATACTTTTATCTTTGCTACAGTGGTAGGAAGCACATTTTTTTCTAAAGGACTGGAAAACTCTGGGGTAGAAATGAAAGCCTCCTCAAATTCCTTAACGCGGTCTTTCAGTCTGGTATTCTTTGCTTCAATTCCTCCAATGGAATCATCAAGATCATCATCAATTACGCGGTGAAATAGGGAGATTTGGGATGACTACATTTTCCTAAAGTTAATCTTTGTGCGAGATTTTCCTTTCGTATTTGTTACATCTCTCTTTTCAATGACCATATTTTTAGATTGATTGTCAAAAACAACTCTCTGGAATACGAAGGATTCATCTTCGTCAAAAATGTCGATCTTAGCGATTTCCATTGTGGACAGACCAAATTTGTGCATGTGCTCAGTTTCAATTTCAAGTTGCATCTGTTCACTTTCAATTTCAGGTTTGTCTGCCTTCCCTAAAGTGGTTTTTCTCTTCTTCATCAGTGGAACTTTGTGAGAACTATCAAATTTTGTGCGAGGAGGGTTCTTATCTCCTCCTCCGTTTGAATATTTTTGGGTTTCTTTCTTACTAGGGTGGGTCGTTGAAGAGATGATCCATGATGTCATGCTCTTGGGAGTGTTGGCTGGGGACTGGGCACTCTTCTCACCAGATACTTTTCCTTGTTGTCTGTATAATTCATTCACGCTTTGAAATGTCTCTATGTTGCAATCGCCAGAAGGAGAATTGTTGTCGTCAATGTCCCTATCTTCGGTCAGGCGTTTATGGATAAAAGAGTTGCTAAAGCCAACTGCTAGTAAATGTTCTCGAAAAATCCCATTAGGGTCAAACCCTTTTAGCCTTTCATCATATGCTAGGTTCAAGTTCTTGAAATGGCCTGTGAATTCGTCAATCTTGTTGATGTTTCTGCACACAAAGTCCTCGACTTTCCAGGGCAGAGGAATGAACTATTTTTTTTTTCTTGTCATGGAAAAAATGCAACTAGTGGTTGTATTGCCTTTCTATTTCTGCAATAAACCTCTTGTCCGTGATGTGGCATGGAAGGAAAGAAGGATTTTCCTTGGAGCCAAAGACCATTAGTACACTGTGATTTTCCTTTTGTTGAAGTGTGCCCTTTCTGTTCAAAAGCTTGGTTGCCTGGCCAGACATTCGCGAAGCATCCTTCCCTAATAATAAATCTTTGAAAACTAAGACAAAGTCATTAAAAACTTCATAAAAACAATGGGATGCCTTGTGCCTCCACAGGTCCTGGTACCAGAATGTTACTGGGTCGAATCCACAGTTTATTTTCTTGGAAAGAGACAGTTTTGGAAACAGACAACAATACACTATTGCGAAAATCAAGTAGGATGACATATAAAATTTATTCGATTCTTTGAATCGTGACAATTGGGAACAAATTTCAATGGAAATTAACCTCCCCCAATCGAAAATGAATTTTTCCTTGACTGTGAAGTACAAAATATAAATAATTATATGGGAAATGCTTGTCGTGGATGCCTGTCCCGTTATTCTTGTAAATAGCCAAGAAATTTCCCAGAATGGATTTCTAAAGGAACTTACCTACAACTTTGTGATATCTTCAGGAATTGTTGTTGGGTCTTCGAAGAACTCGGCTGAGATGTCCAACCCGTTATCATGTTTTTCTAGGAACTGCTTGCAGTCTTTTCCTCTGAAGGTCAATGTTGGCTCAAACAATTTTAACATCTTACGGAAAACCCGAGGTGACAAAGAAACAGGATAATGGTCATGCAGTGGAATAATTCTTTGGCTTGGAATATATTTTTTGGCGCACCAAGAGACCACCTCCTTACAGTCAAAAACCTCAGGGACGCAGCCTACACGAGTGATTCCAGAGGTCCAAATCACTTTATTTTGGGTGGAACGAGATGAATAGTAAAAGTATGCCCTGGACCACTGGAAGTTCTGGTCCTGATGTCCAAAGATATTTACTGTATCTCCACAAAACTATTGTCAACTTGCTGCCATAAGTTTACAAGAACGTTTGTTTGATCCAAACGATGAATGAAATGAAAAGTTGAAAGGGATAATATAATGTTGCACAAATCTTGGTCCAATGCATTTGAATGGGATATCTCCTCGAGAATTTCACTCATTAATGACAATTTCAACGACTGTTGCATGATGCGATGTTAAAATTAAAGACTAGTAATTGCACACATAGAAGTGTGAACATGGTGGATACGACAATGAGCGATTAAGCATTGTATATTTCTTGAATGGGTCAACACGTCGACCCGTGTTTGAGATGAATAAACAAAAGGGACAATATAACTCTCCATAGATCTTGGTTTAGTGCGTATTAATGGGAGATCTCCTCGAGTGTTTCGCTCATTAATGACAATGTTGACGATTCCTGCATGGTGAGATGTTAGCATGAAAGGTTTATAATTTCATATTAAGAAAGAAGTACGAAGGTCGTGGGGACAGGAAAGAGTAGTTAAGGAGTGTCTAATTATGGAAAGCGGTCGAGAGGGCTTCAAAATAGGGTTACAAGGTACAATTTTTCGAGGTGAGGGCACGAGGGTTAAATTGTATGTCTCGAAAATTTTTGAGTGCAATACGCATAACACTGAAGAAGGTATGATAGGACAATCGAGAGGGAAATTTGTATATAGCGTAAGTCTGGGTAATGTTTACAGGACACAGAACAATGGAGGTGCAAACGTGATCTCGCCTATCCGAGAACTCGCAATCAAAAAAAGTGGCTTAAGTATGGAATAGAGAAATGGCTGGGCGGATTCGTTTTTGCTAATATATTGAAACTTGTAATATATATCCCATAAAGAGAAAATAAGAGAAGATAAATTAATTTAAATTTGACGAGTCGAGATTTTACTTTTTAATGATGGTTAGTATAGATGTTGCATGATGAACTATTGGCAGTAAACCTTGGTCAGGCTCAATAAACTGTGCCTAAGAATTGGATTTTTCATGAACCCGCCAACCCGAGGAACCACAAAAGAGATTCCATGAAATGGGCAAGTATGGAAAGCCGTCAAATGGGCCTTAGAATCAGGGCGATAATGGTTCCCCGGGAGATGTGACTTCCCGAAGGTCAAATTGTATGTTTTGGGACTTGAATGCAAAATGTGTCACATGGAAGAGAGGATGGTCATTAATGACATGTTTAAGGTTCATGCACAATGAAGTTCTAGCATTCATGCATACCAATTGCATTTCCAAAGAGAAGTAGGAAGGTGGCGGGGACATAGAACAACAAGTAAGGAATGGCTAATTATTGAAAGCGGTTGGTGACGCTTTGACGTAGGGATACAAGATACATCCAACAAAGGTGAGGGCCTGAGGGTCAAATTGTATCTCTCGGGCATGATCATGCTTTCCTGTCGACAAACTGTATATCACAGAACTCTGGGTATTGCTTGCTAGTCATGGAACATTGGAAACACAATCCTGAGCCCGCCAATCTAGGAACCCGCAATCAAAAAAATGTCTAAGTATGAAATAAGGATACACAGTAAATGTACAATGCAATGGAACTACAAAAAAATTGGGGCTAAGCATTGAAAGGAATGGCGTACGGTTGGGCTCGTGACGGGGCATTCCAGTAGATAAATTGTATATCGCGAAACTCCTAGCACTGTTTGCAAGTTGTAGAATATTCCAAACACAATTTTGAGGCCGTCAATCTGGGAACCCGCAATCGAAAAAGTGTCCAAGTATGGAATAGGGAAACATTGGCCCGAACTTGTTTTCGCTAATATATTGAAATTTTACCTGGTAAGATCTTCTTTGCATGTTTCTTGACAAGTTCTGTAGGGATGGTTAGTCCTCGAGACTTTGACTTATTAATGACGATTCTTACGGTTGTTGCATGATGGCGTTTTAGTATTAAACCTTTGGTGTTGCATATTTGGAAAGAAGTTCAAGGATGGTCGGAACAGGAAACAATGACTAAGAATTGGAGATTTCGTGAACCCATCAACACGAGGATATAAAATAGGGTGACAAGGTCTCCCCAGAAGACGTGAGGCCCCGACGGTCATATTGTATCACTCGAAATATTTGAATGCATAATCTGTAACATGGAAGAGGGGACGATATCGGAATCCGATAGTCAATTTGTATATTGAGGAGGTTCGGATGCCAACTGTTTCGTACCAGTCTGTTCAGTCGTCACTAGTAAGAGAATAACTAATGTATATTAGGAAGGACATGAAGTTAGTGGGGATGGAAGGAAGCAAAATATACTTTGAAACATTTGTGAACCATGGTAGAGTGAACATTGCGAGTTCGAGGAGTTCGCAATGGAATTGTAGATCATGAAATTTTTGAGTGCAAGATGTATATCACGGAACAAGAAGCAATAGAGTTCGAAAGTGCCAACCCGACAACTGTGGCCATAAAATTGGTTAAGTATGGAAAGGAACAACGGTCGATCGGATTTTCCATGTGAGAATATATATGGAGATGAAGATATGTCAGCCCGCCAATGCTGGAACTCGTGATCATAGAAAGGCGACTAAGTATATAACCAGAAAGCAATAATACAGAGGAAGAAGAAAAGGGAAAAGGGGCTAAGGAGTCCACGGTGGAACTGTAGATCACATAAATTTTGAGTGCAAGATGTATATCATGGAACAAGAAATAGCAGAGTTCGAAAGAGCCAACCCGAAACTGTGACCAAGAATTGGATATTTTGTGAACCCGTCAACACGAGGATACAAAATAGGGTGACAAGGTCTCCCCAGAAGACATGAGGCCCCGACGATCAAATTGTATCACTCGAAACATTTGAATGGATAATCTGTAACATGGAAGAGGAGACGATGTCAGAATCTGGTAGTCAATTAGTACATTGCGGAGGGTTGGATGCCAACTTTTTTGTACCAGTGTGTTCAGTTGTCACTAGTAAGAGCATAAATAATGTATATAAGGAAGGACAGGAACTTAGTAGGGATGGAAGGCAGTGACAAATACTTTGAAACATTTGTGAACCATGGTAGAGTGAAACTTGTGAGTTCGAGGAGTCCGCGGTAGAATTGTAGATCACAAAAGTTTTGAGTGCAAGATGTATATCACGGAACAAGAAGCAGCGAAGTTCGAAAGCACCAACCCGGCAACCACGACCATAAAATTGGCTAAGTATGGAAAGGAACAACGGTCGGTCAGATTCGTCATGTGAGGATATAGATGGAGATGAAGATATGTCATCCTGCCAACACTGGAACCCATGATCATAGAAAGGTGACTAAGTATATAAACAGAAAGCGATAATACACGAGAAGAAGAAAAGGAAAAAAGGGCTAAGGAGACTACGGTGGAATTGTAGATCATGGAAATTTTGAGTGCAATATGTATATCATAGAACAAGAAGCAACAGAGTTTGAAAGCGCCAACCCAGCAACCTTGGGCATAAAATTGGCTAACTATGGAAAGGAACAACGGCCGGTCGGATTCATCATGTGAGGATATAGATGGAGATGAATATATGTTAGCCCGCCAATGCTAGAACCCGCGATCATAGAAAGGTGAGTAGTTATATAACTAGAAAGTGATAATACACAGGAAGAAGACAAGGGAAAAAGGGCTAAGTATCTCACAGAAGAACATCTATTGTTCTTTTATTAATGCCAATCCTTTCAAACCCCTGGTGAGTTCTCACTAGTAAAAGCATAAATTGTAGATCACAAAATTTCTTTGTGTGCAAGATGTATATGATGGAACGGGGGACATAAGTGTTGGATATCGCAAACCCGTGACCCGATGATCAGATAATTGGCTAAGTATTGAAAGGGACCGCGGTCAGTCGGGCTCATGGTGTGAAGATATAGATAAAGAGTTGACAATTTGCAAATCTAGGAGGCCATGATCATATAGATGTGACTAAATATAGAACCACAAAGGGATAATAGAGGGGGAGAAAAGAGAACAAAATAACAAAAAGTGTTTATATTTATTCCAATAGTATTCATATTAATATATATTAATAGATTATTTCTGGTCCAAATGCAAATCATCTTCCAATTTGCAGGATCTTGTTCGGTTCACTAATTTCGTTGAAATCCATAAGCAACATCTACTATTTGTTTATTAATGCCAATCCTTTCGAACCACTGGTGAGTTCTCACTAGTAAAAGAATTAATTGCAGATCACGAAAGTTCTTTGGGTGCAATATGTATATGACGGAACAGGGGAAATAAGTGTTGGATATCGCAAACCCGACACTCAGTGATCAGATAATTGGCTAAGTATAGAAAGGGACCATGGTCAGTCGGGCTTATAGTGTGAAGATATAGATAAAGAATTGCCAATTTGTGAACCCATGAGGCCGTGATCATATAGATGTGACTAAATATAGAAACACAAAGGGATAATAGAGGGGGGGGGAGAGGAAAAATTAAGAGTTTTTATACATTCCAGTGGACAAATTGTATATTGCGGAACTTCGGGCACTGTTTGCAACTCGCGGAAGATTCAAAACACAATTTTGAGGTCGTCAATCCGAGAACCCGCAATCGAAACAGTGTCCAAGTATGGAACATGGAAACGCTGGCCAAGACTTGTTTTCGCTAATATATTGAAATTTGTAATAGATTTTCCATTACCTGGCAAGATCTTCTTTGCATGTTTCTGGACAAGTTCTGTAGGGATGGTTGGTTCTCGAAACTTTTTCTTATTAAAGACAATCTTTATGGTTGTTGCATGATGTCGTTTTAGTATTAAACCTTTCGTGTTGCATATCTGGAAAGAAGTACGAGGATGGGCAGAACAAGAAACAATGACTAGGAGTTAGAGATTTCGTGAACCCGCCAACGTGAGGATCCAAAATAGGGTGACAAGGTCTCCCCAGAAGACGTGAGGCCCCGATGGCCAAATTGTATAGCTCGAAACATTTGAATACATAATGTGTAACACGGAAGAGGGGACGATGTTAGAGTCCAGTAGTCAATTTGTATATGGCGAAGGACCGGGTGCCAATTATTTCATACCAGTGTGTTCAGTTGTCACTAGTAAGAGCATAGTTAATGTATATTGGGAAGGATGCAAAGTTAGTGGGGATGGAGGGTAGTGACAAATAATTTGAGCAAAGTTAATGTATTTGAGGAGCTTGCGATGGAATTGTAGATCATGGAAGTTTTGAGAGCAAGATGTATATCACGGAACAATAAGAAATCGAGTTCATAAGCGCCAACCCGACAACCAGGGCCATAAAATTGGCTAAGTATGGAAAGGAACAACAATCGCTCGAATTTGTCATGTGAGGATATAGATGAAGATGAAGATATACCAACCTGCCAACCCTGGAACCGAATATCATAGAAAGGAAACTAAGTATATAACAAGAATGTGATAATGGATGAGAAGAAGGAAAGGTGAGTTCATATCCGCCAACCCAGAAACCGCGACCATAAAATTGACTAAGTATGGAAAGGAACAACGGTCGGTCAGATTCAGATTCGTCATGTGAGGATATAGATGGAGATGAAGATATGTCATCCAGCAACCCTGCAACCCGTGATCATAGAAATGTGACTAAGTATATAACTAGAAAGCGATAATGGATGAGAAGAAGAAAAGGGGAAAAGGGCTAAGTATCTGACAGTAGAAAATCCATTTTTCATTTATTAATGCCAATGTTTTTGAACCCCTGCTGGGTTCTCACTAGTAAAAGCATAAATTGCAGATCATGGAAGTTCTTTGGTTGCAAGATGTATATGAAGGAACATGGGACATATGTGTTGGATACTATGAACCCGGGACCTGGTGGCCAGATAATTGGCTAAGTATTGGCCAAGAAAAGTTTTTGATATTTATTTTAATAGTATTCATATTAATATATATTAATAGATTATTTCTGTTTCAAATGAAAATCAACTCCCAATTTGCAGGATGTTGTTTGGTTCACAAATTTCATTGAAACCATGGAAGTTTTGAGCACAAGATGTATATAATGCAACAAGAAGCAACAGAGTTTGAAAGCGTCAACCCGACAATCACGACCATAAAATTGGCTAAGTATGGAAAGGAACAACAGTCGATCAGATTCGTCATATGAGGATATAGATGGAGATGAAGATATGTCACCCTGCCAACCCTGGAAACCGTGATCATAGAAATGCAACTAAGTATATAACCAGAAAGTGATAATAGACGTGTAGAAGAAAAGGGGAAAAGGGCTAAGTATCTCACAGAAGAAAATCTATTGTTCCTTTATTACTGCCAATCTTTTTGAACCCCTAGTGAGTTCTCACTAGTTAAAGAATAAATTGTAGATCACAGAAGTGCTTTGGCTGCAAGATGTATATTACGAAACAGGGGACATAGTTGTTGGATACCGCAAACCCGGAACCCGGTGGCCAAATAATTGGCTAATTTTTGGCCAAGATAAAGTTTTTATATTTATTCCAATAGTACTCATATTAGTATATATGCATGGATATTATCAAATAGAAGAAGCTGCAATATATGAAAGGTATTTAACAGGAACATGGCGTCAACACTTGAGTTTCCTTGTTGTAATATTCATTAATTCATTCTATTTACGGGACCCGAAGAATGAAAGAAGGATATATCCTCCAATTTCTTTCTTTAAGTATAGGGCGGGCACCACATAAGTATGGCCTATGACAAATTATTCTTCCATGTAGAATGTAAGGAACAAACATAGTATCCTTTATTTAAATCAAAGTACTAGGCAGTAGAAAGAAAATATTGTCGTCCATGTTTAACGACACACAAAAAAAAGGTAAAAAATAAAATGAAAAGAAATACCAGAGATTGGAAAACACCATAAAAAAATAAAATCACAAATATTCTATATTCAAACAAGATGGGTTACAAAATACAACTGAGATTATTTTCCACAATGAATGTTATTTAGCCTGCCGCCAACCAATAAAAAATATGTACAATAACGAAGCTTGTTAACAGTCTTCTTGACGATCAAATGTTCGATTTGTAAAAAACAACGAGTTGAACATCAATTTCGGGTCTTGGACTTAATTGGTGATGCCAACTAGATCTATCCTAGTTTTTTGAATAGTTTGTCTCTTCTAGACATGGCCTGCTTGCATTGGCTGATTATTCAACATTCCATTCTTTGTTAAGTATTAATTTCCCTCTACCCTCGAAAACTTGGGGTTTAAGGTGCCTCCTTGTTATGTTCCTGACCATTGACATCCGAGACAACTTAGAAATGTGATTCAGGCCCAATTCAAAGTCGAGGGACTCGTTTTGTGTGACATCAGTTATGGGGGAAACAAATCCTGTTAGGCAACAAAAGTCGAGACAGAAAAAAATTCAAGTATGTTGTCACTGTTATTCTCCCTGTATTCGATCATCTGTTTGGTTGAAAAGGCTGATTGAATATTTGTATGTTCAACTTATTTGTTTTATTACAGTAAATTGGAAGGAACATCCAAGCCAGCTGCAAAATGTTCTTATGTTGAAGTACATGACTTCTTCTGGCAGCATAGGTCTGGAAAGTGTATCAAATGTTGCAGATTGCATCAGAATATATATTTCGTCATAGGGGCGGTAGACATGGCGGCTCACATAAAGGTCTGGAATGTTTGGAAGTGACGCCAAATATTAATCCATGCCCAAATACACTCGGTAGGAAATTATAAAATTGGATACCATCCAACGTGAAAAACTGTATGGTCGTTTGAATCAATATTATGAAATTACAGAATGTTTTATGCCAAAGTTGTAACAGAATTGATAGACAGCTAGTTTCTATGTCAAATAGTGTTGAGCGACCTCTGGCTGCAACAAGAGACTCGACATACAATCAACTTTCGATCCAGGTAGTTTCACCTTCAGGCATCCACATAGGCGATGACTGCAGGCTCCAGATAGCTTTGGCCTCAGACATTGACATTGGCGGTGGCAATGGGAACAGTGCTACTGATTGCACTGCGACAATGCGGTGAACATGCAAGGTTGCCATTGTCAAAGTACTTAAACTACAGGATTGTCAGACCTGCAAAGAACATCGACTTTAGTGTTGCTTTCTCACAAAATCTACAATGTTGGTTTGAGTCCATAAATCTTTGGACGTTGGGTGTCCTGTGCGATAATGACCTTGACATTAGGCACATGCCATACATCTATTATCTGACATTGCAGTGTCAATGTAATTTCCATTGTGGATGACATCTCAATTGCATTGGCAAAAACAATATTAATTTTGTGATTACTTAACATCCTTCAAGGACGTGAACCCCAAACAATGCCTAAAACTTTTTGAACAGGCGTATGTTAAAAAAAGTACATTGTTCTATTTAAAAAAAAAATAAAAAATTGTATGGCTTGAATGTTTTTTTTTAATCAAATATCGCATAAACTCCAACAGAAGAAATGCATTTTTCACATCCAATGTAAGGGAAACAACAAGAATATTGAAATTAGGTTAAAACAGATATGGAAACACACCACTACATTAAGGTCTCTTCTAAAGAATGAAATAAGATGATTACATGAAGGTGGTAGTAAAAGGTGATTTTCAGAAACCAAATCATTACTTGAACACGCGAAACCTCTTGCAGAAGGTGGTAGTATAAAGTAATCCTCAGAAAATGTTGCAAAGTCCATAATCCAGTTATATGCATAGGAGTAGTAAAATAAAAAATGTGCAATAGTGATAAATAGTTGATTGTATGTGGAGTTTGTAACTACATCCAGAGGACAGTGAACAAACTTTGACAAAGAACATGGTTTTCTATCAAGTGTTACCACACCTAGAAGTAGCTCAAAATTTTTTGAAATAGAAACTTATGTAATTTTACTTTGTCATTTTGTCCACCCATACAGTTTCTCTTACTCGCTTTTGGGTACATTCACGAATGGAGTAATATTTGGAGTCATTTCGAAATATTACAGATCGTTTTGAAAGCCACGGTAAGTGTGACTCCTCTGATGAAGACAAATTCTTGTGTGCTCTGCAGAATTCGATACACTTGCCAAATCTGTCTTGTTGGAAGAAACTATATACTTCAATGAAGGAGCATTTTGCAAGTGACCTGAAAATCCCTTCCAACTCCCAACAAGAAAACAAATAATATCAAGAAACAAATCTCCAGGCAGGATTTTCAACCAACCAAAGCATCGAATAAAGGGAGAACAAATACAAGGAGAACACCAACCAGAAGATACTTGTTTGTTTTTTTCCCTGTTTGAGTTTTTGTTGGATAACAGAGTTTTTTTTTTGGCTCAAAGCTCACATCACATAAAACCATTCTCTCTTCTTTCATTTGGGCCTCAGTGGCATCTCTAAGTTTTCTTACATGTCCATTACCAGGAACATTAGAACTAAGGCACCCTAAAGCCCAACTCTTCGATGATAGAGAGAAATGGCAATAAGTATTTAAAAGCAACGCTGGAGGATGAAAGTATGATCTTATGTAGATTTTGGTTTAATCATCTTAATGACAGATGCCCTCAATCTTTTCACTTATTAATTTCAATCTTTTTTAATATGTGTGTTGAATAGTGACTAATAGCACGTAATAACATTCACATATCCAAGCAGATTCTCAAATATGACAACATCTAACATATGCCCAATATTAAAGAGAGACATGACATCAAGGCCTCTATGGATGACACATTCGTGGATGGAAGTGAGGTAGTACAATATTGCACTGTTTCTATGATGAAGCCTTTAAAAAACTAAAACAACCAACTTTTTTTTTTGCAAATTCAAAATGTAGGCAAATTTTTTTATCAAATCCCATAATATTTGCCTATGCATTTTAATGGGAGATGTCCTCGAGATTTCTGCTTATTAAAGCCAATCTTTTTGAACCTGTCTAGTTGGTTATTACTTTTGAAATCATAATTAATGTCCATTGGGAAGGGCGGAAGGTAGCAGGGATGGCAGGGAGCGACCAAATGCTTTTAAACGTTTCTGAACCCAGGAACGCGTGAATCCACGAAACTTTGAAAACTCGATGAAGTATGGAAAGTCGGGTCAAACAAACAGATTCATCGTAGGCAGAGGCATGGTTGCAAGTTCGAGGAGTGTGGGGTCGAATTGTAGAGCACATATTTTCTGGGTGCAAGATGTATACATCAAACACGAGTTAACATAGTTCGATAGCACCTATCTGCGAAGCCGCGTTCATAAAATTAGCTAAGTATGCAACCGAACGACGGTCGGTCGGAATCGTGATGTGAAGATATAGATGGAGATAATGATTTTTCAGTTCGCCACACTGGGAACCCGCGAGCACATAAACGTGAGAAAGTATAGCACCAGAAACGCATAATAGAGCGAAATAACAAAAGGTAAAAAATGGGAAAGTTTACAAGAGGAAAAAAAAGGGAGAGAATAACTATATCACTCACACAACAACACTTACTCTCATAACTATGAAACTATAGTAAGACATAAACCATGGAAAAATCATCGTCAGCTCTGAAATATAGTTGGAGCCCGACAAACTCTAGTTGAATTCGTAAGAGATGCAATTTACATCGACTGCAAAATTTTGCATGTTATTCTATCTTAATAGTATTTTATGGGGAGCCAACTGCAAAAAAATGTAACAACATATCCAACTGCAGATGTAACACCCCAACTTTGCAAAGCTTATGCAAACAAGAGAAAGCAACAAATAACAACCTAGTTAGGAAGAACCAAAAGGCCCAACTGCAGCTGCAGGACCCGAACCCTGCAAATCTGAATCAAACAATAATAAGCAGCATCCAGCGAACAGAGAAGCAAGCACCAACCAGTCGACCAGGAATGTCGCAGTTCCAATCACGGTCGCAAAACCTCAAATGTGCAAACTGCAACAAGACGAACAGGCAAACAAGAACAACATCAACAGGAAAATAAGAAATCAGTGGAGGTGCAAGAAGCAATCATGAACAAGCGAACCAACAATGTCGTTGAAGCACAATATTGCCCAAATTGACCGCAGAGAACATTGCATATAAAACAAAACCGGAAGAAAATGTATTGTAACAAGCCTGCTAAGTAAGTATTTAACACTGCGAAGCTTGTTAGGTAAACATTTAAGTTTGTTAGAAATGCTCTGTAAACTTTTAAGAAAGAATGCAGTGTGGCAGGTCTCTTACGTACCAAAAAACATTTATTATAAAATAAAATTTGCAACAATAGTTCGAACAGTAGAGAATGTATTCGAAGGACAAACGTTGGATATGCTAGCATATCAAACATTGGGATAAATTTATCTAGCAAAAAATGCTAACACAAACATTTGAACTAATGTTAGCATTAATCCACCTTCAAGCAATGCATAAGAAAAATATATGATTCAAAAAGACTATATACGATCAAAAAGTTTGGATATGCTAACATATAAAACATTGGGAATAGCAAAGCTGACAATAAGACCTCCAATCTATTATCCAATCAGATCATTATATATATCTTACTTTTTATTATATAAAAATCAATGTTTTTAGTTCCCTAGCTCCAACAATAAATATTATGCAAATATTTGTGATTAAAGGACAAACTAATATGAAGTCAATGAGTTATCGATCGCTACAGTCCCTCTATGCCTACGGTAGGGACTAATAAGAAACCTCATCCCCTAACCTTAGATTGATTCATTAATATCCACTAAATATATTTCTCAAAATCAATATAAGATAGCCTATAAACATATGATTCTACCATTATTTAACTCCACTATGGAATTATTTTGTTACCTTATTTGGAAATGGAAATGAAACATGATGTTAACCATGCTAATCTCTTAATTAACTCGCAACTTCATTCATGCAAATCCTTTAAAAAAATTATATATTTAATGACTCCACTAGTGTGCCCAATTGGTAGTAAAATCCACCTTTATCATGTTTGATAATGAATATCTTGCATCCTAAAATATGCTTAATATAAAAATATAATTCATCTTTATATATCATTAATCAAAATTTAACCACATTTCTTTAAATTTAATTCAAACTTAATTCAAAGAAAACATAACCTCTTAACCATTTTATATTAAATTATTTTAATAATTTATATTTTTATTCTTAACTAAATTTACAAACTTAATTAAATAAATATTACATATATTCTATTTCACCGTCCAACAACTTGAATATTTTGAAAGGTGCATTATAAATACTTTATGTATGGTCCTTTTCATTCTCCTTTTAGTTTCATTAATTTGAAACTTTTTTCTTTCGTATATCACATACTTTTTTTTTTTTTTCAAGTTGATGTCGCAGGAAACTCACTCAATATTTCTCCACTTCGTGGATAATATGAGGTGCTAAACCGCAACCCCAGGGACTCTATCTAGGTTCGAACTAGTGACCTCTCCCCAAATGTAACAACCCTAGTTGAATATATGCTTACGGATTATTAAGTAAAAAATTATTAGGTAATTAATTTTTCTAACATGTTATTAACTAAACAAAGATTGGTATAATGATATTAATTAAATATTTATTAATTAATTAAATGTTATAATTTTGATTAATTAATTAATTAATTAATTACCTATTACATTCAATGACATGGGTATTAAATTTAAGAGGGTTAATAAATTTAATTGTTTAATTAAAGGATTACGTATACGGAGAGGATAAGAAGCATTAAATGTAAGGATACAAAACATTAATAATCGGATAAGACATTAACTAAGAGGATAAGACAATAAATGTAAGGATAAGGAAAGGGGGAGGAGAAAAGGGTCGGTGAAGGAGGGATATGAGGGGAGGAGGCTTACAGAAGGATTATTATTATTTTGGAGGGTTCTCTTGGATTTGTTGGTTGAGAGTTTGAGTTCTGTAGTCGAGGAAGGATCATTACGGAGGGGGCACTGGTTTGCTGGGGGTTTTGGGCACGGTGGCTAGGATATCCATATGGTATCCTGGAGCTAGGAAGCCGGACATGCTGCTCCTAGCTGGCAGGGAGGAAACATGGTTTGGGCAGAGTTGATCAACGCATCAGGCAACAACAAGGAAACAACAAGGCAGCAGGGGGAAGGGACAATCATATCAACATAAATTAGCATCAGAAGCAGGTAATTTGTTATGAAAGTGCTAAGTTTTCTTTTTTTTATGTTGTAGTTAAATGTTAATCTCTGCTGAATATTGCGTATATGCGGGTGATTAAATTATTTGTGTGATTGAAATGAATTATATCAAAATTAGTATTTACAGGCACTACACATGGTATCAGAGCCCTGGTTCAAAATCTAGAACAAGGGCCTACCTACCTACCTACCTACCTACCCACCTACCCGATTTAGAAATGGAATTGTACCCACCCAGGAATTAGATAAAATTAGATAAATCTGGGCCTGAGGGCCAAGTTCCAGCTCCAAGTCCCAGCGCCACCTCCACCTAACCTGCAAGACAAGCACCGAATTTTTATTATTATTATATATATACAGATATATATATATAAACAATTTGCACTTTAAAAATAATAATAATAATAATAATAAGCTTCATGTAGATTAACCCAGTAACTATATCATACAGGGAGAAATTAAATTGCAATTGAAGCTTCCTTCCTTTTAGTTTTAACATTATATTTTTAATGACTAAATAACTTTGGAATATAAAGAAAGAATTACCATCTTGTAGCTCAGGAAATCTTGATTCATCTATACTACTTGGTTGAGTTATATGAAGTCCCATGACATTCCATTTCAATCTAATTTGAATCTAATTTCAAACACAAGCTTCTCAAATATAGGAAGGGAAAACTAGACTCTCCCATCATGGGTGAGGAAGCGTGGAAAAATACAAAATACCTCCAAGAATGAATCTACACATGCCCTGTATATGACGTTCCTATAGAAAGAAGAAAGAACCAGCAACAAACCCAAAACTAGCAGCAAAGACAAACTGCAATAATAAGCTTCATGTAGAATAATAAACTGCAATTAAACAATAAATAATCAAAAAATAATAATAATAATTCTTCCTCCAAAAGAAAAAGAAAACGACCTGGGAATGTGAAGAAACCAGAATTTAAATGCTGGAAGCCTGCAAATGAAGGTCTTAAACTCATCTGAACCCTTCATTGACAAAGAAGGCCCAGCCATCCCTTCTAATTCAAGATCCAATTGAGGAGACAAAAATCCTATCAGCAAAGTGAAGATATAAATTCCCAATCCGTAAGAGACGATGTAAAATCCCTGGACATAATAAACCCGCAAAATATATATAGTCACCGCAGCAAGAGAACCAAACCATCTCCCAACAGGGTGCGTCGTTGATTTGCCCAGGTAATACGTACAAAACCCAAAAAGATTTTATTCTGAAGTTTCTGAACTGAAGTGAAGAACAACAAGGAGTTTCGTATGCGATTGCAAGGTTCGGAAATGCATGTCCTTTGGTTAATTATTTCAAAACCTGTATTATATATATAAAAAAAAGGTAAAAAGTATATTGGTCGGGGGCCAATGTCAACGTACTCAACACCGAGAGAAAATACTTGTCATCCTACCATGTCATCAACAATGCACAAGAGCAGTGCACAAGCGCCAAGATCAAATTCTTAGCCTCAGATTTGGTTAATTATTTCAAAACCCAAGTGGTGAAAAACGTGCCAGACTCACATGGCAGCAAATTTCAATTTCCAGTCACATTGCCAGTGGTCATAGCCGCCGATAGCCAGTGGTCGATCTAGGAAGCTGAGTCGATCCAGTCATTTCCGGTCATTACCAGCCTGTCGATAGCCAGTTCTCAGAGCCTGTGGTCACTGCGATAAGGAAAGGAGGTGGTCTTTGAAAAGAAGGAGGTCGTCGATAGCCAGTAGTATCATTGACAGGAGGTAGTTGCCATAGCCAGGAGGTGGTCACAGAATCATAGAACTATACACTCTTCTACCTCGAACCTATATCTCTACCCTCAATTCACTCGATGCCAGGTTTCGATGTTTTCTTGTAGGTTTTGAAACCGATGGATTGATTCTTGTATGTCTCTATGATTGGCAGGAGAAAATGTAGCATTAGCTGGGTAGTTCGTGGCAACAAATTTTCTGTATGGTTGATGAATTTATGGTCGGGTTTGCCTTGTCAAGATAAAAAAAAATGTAGTGGAAAAAAAAAACAATTTGAAATGGATCTTTTAGATTTCAAGCTCACGAATCTTAGGGCCCGTACGTAACGTCCCACTTATCAGATATCCATGCTCTCACTGTGGTTGGGAGGTTCGTGTTGACCAGATATGAATTTTCGATCTTCAAGATGCAGTTGTCTACAATTTCACTCGCAACAATCTCGGTGACCTGGAGTATTCTCCAAATCACCCTCCCTGAATGGTTCCAGTGAAGTCATTTGAAAGGAAGGATTCCACGGGCCTGTTCTTGCACCACACAGCCCGAATGTAGAACCCATCCATGGCCGAGGAGCTGCACAAACACAAAACAATTTTTTTTTTATAAAAAAAAAAAATTAATAAAACCAAAAAAAAAAAAACCCAATAGCGAGCGCACCAACACTCAGTCAAGCACCTGCCATATAATACAAATCCCAGTGCCAAATGCCAAGCCATCAAGAAGGAGGATTCTACAAGAATTCCTTTGTGCATAATGCGTCTGAAACAAAAACAATATACAAGCCTAGCACCAAACGCGAATCCCACGAGGAACTACGGAGCGCGCAACAACCAGAGGAACGAGAGAGCTCACTCGCCTCCAAGCCAAACACAAAACGTAATACACAGAAGCCATCGCCCAAGCACCAGTGCTCAGAGACGGGCATTGAGCCTGCCAAGAGGGATAGAGCAAAGTGGAGAGGCGGTAGAGGAAGGACGCGGAAGTGAAGGACGCGTTTAGGGTTTGGAGAGACAGGTGTAGGATTATTTTGGAGGAATAAGAGGGCACGTGGGCCTCATGCGAGGCCCACGATCATTTGAATTTAATTTTTATTTTTATTGGTTTTAAATATGAGTAATTTTTTTTAATTTTTTTTTTTTTATTATCCCATTTTAATTATTATTTTTTTAATTTTTTTTTTCAATTATTATATCAGGATAAACATATTTCATATATAATTATTATATTATATATATTACATTTTAAAAAAGAAAGAGGATAAAATTAAGGTTTAAATA
>ML780007.1:736080-751669 GCA_009831015.1 Picea engelmannii
TCTTGTACATATACACTAGTATGTATGAGTTTTCTTGACTTACTCACTGATAATGTCGGTTAATTGTTATGAATGTGTGAACCATGTTTCTTTTCCTTTGTACCATAAGATACCTTAACTTCGGGACGAAGTTTCCTGAAGGGCGGGTGTATGTAACAACCCTAGTTGAATATATGCTTAGGGATTATTAAGTAAAAATTTATTAGGTAATTAATTTGTCTAACATGTTATTAACTAAACAAAGATTGGTATAATGATATTAATTAAATATTTATTAAGTAATTAAATGTTATAATTTTGATTAATTAATTAATTACCTATTACATTCAATGACATGGGTATTAAATTTAAGAGGGTTAATAAATTTAATTGTTTAATTAAAGGATTACATATACGGAGGGGATAAGAAGCATTAAATGTAAGGATAAGAAACATTAATAATCGGATAAGACATTAACTAAGAGGATAAGACAATAAATGTAAGGATAAGGAAAGGGGGAGCAGAAAAGGGTCGGTGAAGGAGAGATATGAGGGGAGGAGGCTTACAGAAGGAGGATTATTATTTTGGAGGGTTCTCTTGGATTTGTTGGTTGAGAGTTTGAGTTCTGTAGTCGGGGAAGGATCATTATGGGGGGGGCACCGGTTTGCTGGGGGTTTTGGGCACGGGGGCCAGGATATCCATATGGTATCCTAGAGCTAGGAAGCCGGACATGCTACTCCTAGCTGGCAGGGAGGAAACACGGTTTGGGCAGAGTTGATCAACGCATCAGGCAACAACAAGTCAACAACAAGGCAACAGGGGGAAGGGACAATCATATCGGCGTAAATTAGCATCAGAACAGGTAATTTGTTATGAAAGTGCTAAGTTTTCTTTTTTTTTATGTTGTAGTTAAATGTTAATCTCTGCTGAATATTGCGTATATGTGGGTGATTAAATTATTTGTGTGATTGAAATGAATTATATCAAAATTAGTATTTACAGGCACTACACCAAACCGAGAGAATGTGCACACGTTTTACCAACTAAACTAACCCTTAAAGCTACATACTTTTTATTTTTGTTCAATAAACATATTATGAAAGGTATGTAAAAAGATCATCATACATTTTTATGAACAAAATAAATTTAAGGGTGTTAATAAAAAAAATTCTTAGAAATGTAGTATAGTTTACCCTTTTATTAGTCCTTTAGAAATAAAATGATGGGTAGACTAATAAATATTTTGGTTAACGATATATTATAATTTAATATCATTTTTTATCCATTAAATTTTATTATTTGAAATTTTATATGTCGATTTTTATTATTTATCAATTAAATTATATTTCATTAGTTAATATTTAAAGTTAATTTTAGTTTTATTTTTAAAAGTATGAATATTGTGATAACTAGTCTTTAGAAGGTAAATTTTGATATACTAAACTCTCAATAAATAATTGCATCTTGAAAGAGAGTTTAAAGAACCCTATTGTATGGAGGCAAATCACTTATTTTTCTTTTACATTTGGAAGACTCCATCAACTATTCAATTTCTCTCTTATTTTTCTTTTACATTTGGAAGACTCCATCAACTATTCAATTTCTCTTGGAAAGAAGAGACAAGATGTCAATGTAAGCATTTTGGACTATAAATCCAAAAAAATGTTGAATCCTTTGAATTGTTGTATGCTTTGAATGAGGTCAATTAAATTCCCATGAAAAATTATGTAAATTCTTCCACGTTGATCCCAGAGGTCATCCAACATTTAGGAATGCAGTTTTAGTTAGTCTTTTGAGAAAAGTCTAAGCATATGTGATAAAGTGGGTGGACTAGTATTTTCATGTCTAGATTAAATGACATGTAAGATCAAATCACATTTCAATGTCTTTCCAATTCAAAGAAAGACGAGAGGAAAGATTTTTTGCATGCTTCCCATATTCTTCATTAACAAAAAGTGGTCCATCCATCTTAAAGCCAATAGAATCATTGGGTAATAAACGTCCCCTACTCATGTTTATATACTTGCCAATATATATTCTATATTTAATAAAAATTCCCATAGTTTGCCAATATATATTTTATATTTAATAAAAATTCCCATGGTTCATTTCCATCCAGGAAAAGAATTGTACAATTAACTTAGCCATTAGAATAACCTCTTGTAGCTTAATGTTACTGAGTCCAAACCCACCCTTTTTCTTAGAAAAAATAACTTAGCCATTAGAATAACCTCTTGTAGCTTAATGTTACCAATTCCAAGCCCACCCTTTTTCTTAGAAAAAATATGAGTCCCAAGATACTAAATGGAGAAACAGTCTCCTCTAAATTTACATGAAATTAATATACTTGGAATGTTTTCCAAATGGTCAAAGTGAATAGTCAAGGGAAAGATACATAATAGATATGAAAAACATGAAGCTATAGATCTACACGTATAAGTTGGGACTTCATATAAAGTATCGAAAGACATTCTTTACTAATGTCAATTGTAAAGTTGTGTATTCCTTTGGACCATTTCTCTTTAGAGGGATTTGGCACTACATTTGATTTTTAACTTTGTATGTATTGTAAGAGCTTCATTGTGAAGTTGTTTTTAGTATTTTCTCTCGTCTTTCTTTTAGAGAAGTTGATTTATGAATTAAAGTTGCGACTTAATGTCAAAAGATGTCTCCTACAAAGAGATATATGTGGATGTTCTATTGAAGTACGATATGATCCAATTTGAAGGCCTTCCTCAGTAGACATGACCATTTATAAATTGTATTGAATTTTATTTTCTAATTTTAGTCATTGTTATTTACATAATTAGGGATCAAGAATAATAATAATCATTTACACTTATCTGGGGAAGTGAAAAGAGACAAAAAATGATGACATAATTCACATGTTAACTTATTTAGTAAGGTTTTTAGTTGTAGTGTGGATTAGTGGTTAAAATGGAGAACCCCATATTAATTATCTAGGTTCAAAACTTAGTGGGATAAAACCCTTGACCGAGTCTAATAGGATTCATATAAATATTTAAAGACGTGCAAGAGCCCCAATGGTTGTCATCAAAGTTTGGGAAATCTTGTCGAGACTTCCTTTAGTTTTATAGAATAAGGAGGCCCTACTATAAATTGGCAACAAATTGAGTGAGCTTGGGTGCAAATAGAGGTGGACCTCAGAGACAGATAGGTGGAAAATATGGATTTGGATTTTGGTGAGAATTCATGGAAGCAGAAAGTGGATTACTGGCAGCTCCCTTTTCATTGTTATGTACTCCATGAGGTGAGACATCTTTAAGCTTAGTGCAATAGAGTTTCTCCCCTCTTGAATTCAATGTACAAGGTATGGGTAAAAAAATTCAAGCATGTAAATAATGTTGCAATTCAAGAAGTAGATGAAGGAGAAATATTGGAGTCGTAGGTTCCAACAGTGGCGATCAAGGAGCAACCTAGAAAAGCATTGGACCAACCTAAAAGTATCTCTAGTAATATTCATGAGATTCTCCCCCCACTCTTGTTTCCTTGTCTAAATATGTTCCATTTACTGGGTTGACTTCCCCTTCTCTTATTTCTAGCTCTCCAGGCCAGTACCCCCTGCCCCTTAGCGCTACCCTCTCATTGTCTCCCTCTTTTCTAGATATAATTGATGTAGGAGGTTTAACTGAAGCCAGTTACAAATATTTTCATGAAGTTGGTATTGAAGAATCTAAAGGAAAGTATGTCTCTCCCTTAGGAAGTAAGGTGGTATCCACTCCACCAAAAAAAGGGTACGCCTTGAGACCTCGCGCCAAGAAAAAGGAGGATTCCTCTTCCCAGGGGGGCTTATCCCTTGACCCCTTTCATACAATCCAATTGGGAGAACATCCCATTAACGCAAAGCTCGACAAAAAGATGCCATGGAAATCTACAAAGGTAAATAATCAAGCATATCAAGGGCCCTTGGAGCAAGAAAGCCCTTAAGAAACATTCATCATGATAGTTATCTCCTTCAATGTGTGAGGGGTTGGGGGTGTTCGAATAAATCTAGCCCTCAAAAGGCTCATTCAAATCCACAAACCTGACATCATTCTAATTCAGGAAACCATGTGTGTAGGAGACAAAGATAGAGCAGTGATGGAACCTTCGATAAAAGGGTGGTCCTTTTCTACAGTTGATGTAGTGGGTCAATCTGGTGGACTACTCACGGGGTGGAGTCTGATGTGTAAAGCTATCTCTTTTTCATACTTTCATTATGCAATATCGATGAAATCGGAAGTCAAATATTTAGGCTTAATTTTAATAGTGCTCAATGTTTACAGGAAATATAATGACATAGTCCCTTTCTAGGATAACTTAGTTGATTTTAAGGCATTGAACGATACTCACATTCTTCTAGGTGGTGACCTGAATTTTACTTTATCCCTCAGGGAAGTGTGGTGGTTTAATCCCCATTTGGATCATCATAGTGGTTTATTTTCTTCCTTCTTCAAGAAACATCACCGTATTGATTTTGATCCATTCAAATTGGTCCCGACATAAAGAAAATTTCACACTAATGAAGAGGTGATATCCAAAAGATTGGATAGATTTATGGTTTCAAAGGGAGTTATAAACAACAAGTTTATTATGAGGTCACATGTTTCATAAGGGGGTCTTTCAGACCATATGCCTATAATATTCAAGCTCATTGGAGGTGAAGAGTAACCTCATTCTCCACTTAAATTCAGTCCTGTATGGATGGAAGAGGGATACTTTCAGGCCATTATATGTTAGGGACCTAACCTACCCCTCATGTAGGTAGAATAATATATTTTCTATGTAATAAAGGATTACATTATTTAATAAGGCCTATTTAATAAATGTGAACAAGTCAATGTAAGAAGACCTCATAGAAACTTTCGCTTCTAGAAAGATCTTCCTCTAGAATGTTATTTAGAAGAAATAATTAGTATAAATAAGAGTAGGAGGCATGAAAAATCCTTGTCTTGAGAATTATTGTAGTAGAGCATTGCTCTACTGGAGGTTTCCCCCTCAAAGAGGCAAGTGAACATTGCTATCTATCAATAAAGGTATCATTTTTTGTTGTGGTTCTCTACAATTTTGATGTTTTGCTGGAATTGTCTGCAATGTTTTTGTTTTCTTTTTAATATAATAGATATGGTACCTAAGAAGTAATATTAGAGCACTTTCCTTTGTGAAAAATGTGGGAATTTTTTTTTCTTCAAGGTAGAGACGTGTATTGTCTATTGAAACACACACTGAAACTGAGAGGGGGGCGGTGAATCAATGTCTGAAAATTTTGACTATTTTTCACACTTTCATAGATTAATTGAATTAATTGAATATGATATATGCAGTTCAATTAATTATTCATAAACATGTGTAACACAAACTGTATGAAGTAGATAAAATATCTTTCTTTTATTTATTTAACTTTAATGAATACAAATAAAATCAATCATTTAATATCTTCAACTTCAACTGAATATGAGAGATCCAAATCTTTGATACAAGACCCAGCTTGTAGTTCTCAGATCCAACTAATAAATGAGGAATCCAACCCTCATAACAAGACCCAACTTGTTGATCTCAAATCCAACTGAGATGTGAGGAATCCAATCCTCATAACAAGACTCAACTTGTAAACAAGCAACAACATGATAGAATGAACTTCCATTCAATCCATTATATATATATAATCCACCAAGACACCCTTAGATTCACCACCACTTTTGGTTTATATAGTATTTCAATAGGTATAGGATTGAACCATTGTGTCTTTTTGACATGAACCATTGCACCTCTTCATTTACCTGCTCTTGTATTATGGTGTTAATCTCTATTGAATTACTCTGCAGACCTTAAGATGTTTACATAAATTAATTTTGTATGAGGCGCTTCCTTCAACCCAATGTTCAAACAACCATGGGATCATAACCTTAGGTTTATTCTTCATTTGTGCTTCATCTTTAATATCATTATCTTACTGTATGATTGTCGTTGGAAACATGTCTTTCGTGCTTCAAAATTCTTCCCTTTTTTTTTCTAGCTGCCATATGTCCATTGTTGGGACCGTGTTCTCTGGGCTTCAGCGCTCCGAAACTTTTCTTCTCTTCACCAAATTCTTGTTATCGCCAAAGCGATATATTCCAGAGTATTACATATCAAGGAACTTCGATTCAGAGTTTTTAATCCTCATCATTGATCACGGTTTCAGATCAATGGTTTGATAATTCTTTTAAATGACTCATTTCTCACAATTTTCTCATCCTTATCCAATGGATGAGATTCAATCGTGAGATGGACAAATTTCATTTCCTCTGATACTTCAGAGCTTTAGAAGTTTTGTTCTTTTATAACCTTCCAACTCTCCCGAACTAAATTTCATTAAAGTGTGTATAGTTTAGATGTTTTCCATGTAGCTACACCATCCAATGGTTCAGAGCAAAAGCACACTACCTCCACTAGGTTAATCTTCATGCACATTACTTTGTGCTTTTGGATCTTAACCATGGATTTTCTTCCTCGACGAATGGTTAGATCCTATTTTGGGGCTCCGACACTCTGGGTAACTCAAACTTTGAAGTAGTTCAATCCCTCTAGAGTTTTTACCCACTGAATAGGTCATAGAGTAGTGATGATCGCTTACCATTGGTCTTACCCTGTCCTTCCATTATACTCGATCAGATGATCAAGAGATATTCTGATGGATCTTAGATCAACGACTAACATCAATTTTGTGACTTCGGCCTTCGGCGCTTCAGACCTGTTTGTTGGTAGGATAAGTGAGATATCCCTAGAGGTTGTAATTTCGGAGTGACGCGGCATGATGAAATAAATATTGAAGTGGCACTGGCTAAGTGGTTTCCATGTATCACCTTGATTTGTGACTTTTGTATACCTGATGTGCCAACTAGTCCTTGACACTTGTCACCATCTTATTGGGCCACGTTCCATCTTTGTCTTCTGCCACATATCTCCCTCCTGGATCATGTATTTTCACTTCATGTATTTAATACTTCGTGGCTCCATGAGTTTTTCACTTTTATGTCAACCTTCGACCATCACCGAAGTGTTGAATATGTTTTTCCATCGTTTGATCTTTCCTTTTCTTGATACGACGATCTATGGTTACTCCGAGACTTTGTTCCTTTGGCCTTGGTTATCCTATCCTTCCATTACTTCATCCAACAGTCGAGAATGGTCCCGAAATAGCTCAATAGCTAACGTTACTTCCAGACTTCAGGATTTCAAGGCTTACCCTATCCTTCCACTTTATGTCGATCAACGTTCGACGAGATTTCCCAACTCTTCCTTTGATCTGACAGTCGATGGGAGTTCGTGACTTCAGGGATTCGACCTTCGGGTATTCCTACATGATTCAGACTTCTTTTCGTCGGAGTGGTCAACGCCAGAGTTGACCACCATTAGACTCACCTATCCTCATCCAACCATCAACATTCATTGCCCAGATCTGATGGCCCTCATTCACTTCAGGACTTCGGGGCTCCGACCTTCTGGTATTCTTGATTTTTCTGAACTTCTTATTGTCGGAGTGGTTAGCATCGAACTTTACCATCTTCTTTCCTTTAGTACGATCTGATGGTTAAACATTTCCATTCCAGATCGACGATCAACATTTAATTCTAAATTAAATATTGATCTAACACTGAGAACTCATCTGAAGCTCCTTCCTGATCGACAGTTGGCATGTATCTCATGACTTCAATATTTCATGGATTCTTCCTTGTCTCTAGTAATTGTTGAAGTGGTGAAGTGTCGAAACGTATTCTATTGTTCCACTTGGTTTCACTCAATGATTGAGATTTTGACTGACTGTAACAAAGTTTCCTCACAATTCTAAGGGTGTTCAATGCTCTTCTTTCTAATCTATTCATTGTTATTTCTCCTGAGATTTTGATAATTTTTTGTGCATTATTTTATGCAATGATATTTAGTCTCTAACCCTCCTCAGCTCTTAATTCCTTATGCTTCGTTACTCTATATGTGGATTCTTTGCATGCTACTTTTCCTGAGCTTTAGGAACATGGGATCACTATTGATCCTATCGTGATCGTGATCAACAGTGATCACGAATTGCTTCTTCCCCAAGGTGATCTTCCTTTTTCTTTGATTATTGTATGTTTTTTACTCATGTTTCCATCAATGGTAACACACAATCAATCATGCCAACATTGTCGACATATTTAAAGCACAAAGATATGTCAGTTAGTGGGTAAAAATACAGTGGGGAAGACTACACGTAGGAAATACAAACAATTTCACGGGGTTGTTTAGAAACAAATGTTTCACCTTGTTGGAAACCTCTGTAACCCTTGTTGGTACCCCTCGAGTAGTACCACTTCAGACATAATTTGTACATGACCATCACTCACATGTATTGGAAGGTATATTGGGAGTCCCCTAGGTTTCCTGAAACCAACTCTAGATCAGTCGATCAACCGCTTGATTGTTATAATGACATCGAGAATAACAATCGAGAAGACACTCTCTAGTACTTGGGTAATCATGTAGTATGACTAAGAGTATGGTTGATCCCCCTTGGTTGGTGCCCTGAGATATTGGGATGAGTACTACTATTCGACCCTACACACATATCAAAGAGATATAGCATATGGAAAACCCTTTTCTATAGGAACCTTAAAATCCCTAACCCTTGGGAAAGGAACAAAACATAAAAAGAAAGGTAGAGATTTATTGCCATGCAACCCTTCCTCTTGCATTACGCATTCATACAAAATTTTCATGTTAACAATTTGGGAAATTTGTCACTACAATATTCTTCATGCTGGGGTATAACTTTGTAGAAGTAAAAAAAGACGAGTAAAGTGGTCCCGCCAACACCCTTATTCGAGACGTGTCCCTTTGGATTCCTCTCTTCGTCCTGATAGTCATGGTACCTATCATTTTTAAGACCTTATTTCCCATGGATCCGACACCCTTATTTGGGACCTATCCCATTAGATTCCCCTTTTCACCATGTTATATAAAATTTTGCCTCACTCCATGCATCTTGCTTTGATGGCCTTCCATTTCCCTCTGCAGACTAAAATTCCACTTTTTGTTCGCTCTATAGATAAAAATTCATATTTTTGTCCATATACGCGACCTACCAGTTAGACAACTCACGTATACGCAAGTTGCTACACTACATCCCATGTACATCGGGTTTGGTGCTAAAAAATTAAAAAATATGTCAGGTTTCCATGCCATGTCACGTGATCCATTATCCTTGACCTTCCATATACTGGAAACTCTCTGAATTGACAGTTCAATTCCATTTGAAGGCTATAAATTGAGCCATATCCAATCCTTGAGGGAATTCAACACATTAAGGGCAAAGACACTCTGGAGAAATTTCACTTCATATTGAGTCTGGATCCCTTTGTCCTTGAAAGTCTGAAATTCTAGTGTTTAGCCCCCAAGGTCTTCCTATATTGTGATGGAGAACTTCATTGACTCATACTTGTGAGCTTGCTTTTGAAGAGGATTGAAGTGGTGGAGACTTAACTGGAGGGATTTAGTTTCTTGGTTTCGATATGTGTCGTTACAGAATTTTTTCACCTATGTACTTTTGTTGATTACACTAATAGAAATACTCTTTTCTCGTCCAATTGATATCTTGCAAATATTTGTATTGCTTTCCATGGGTGTATTTGTTATGTATGTTAATGGATTATGGTAATTTATATGCTAACATTATATATTATCACCATAGGCTTGCGTATCATGGTTGTTAAAGACAAGTTACAGGTATACAGATTTAGGTTGTGTGCTCAACGATGGTCTTTTTTGAACGTCCGGACAAGGTAGGATTCTAGCCTTCTCTTGTTATCATTTAATTTATATATCATAATTGAGATTAGAGTTTATTTTTTTGTCTCGTTCCATCTGTTGTGGTTTTCCCCTAGCCACAAAGATATTTTCCTCGTAACATAATTGGTGACTCCACTAGGGAGATCTCCTTTTTGGGGTATTGGGTGTTTTTCTCCTTGATTTGCTCTTTGTTTGCCTAAGTTTATGTGTCGCTTGTTTCTTGACATCCTGTATATTTCCTTGTATTTGAGTTTCTTGGCCTAACCCTTTCCCTGATAGTGTATTATTTTGGCATACGTGGGTTTTCCCTTGACAACCGCGTACATACACAAGTTGTCTGTCTTTAGGGCATATATATACACGTATGTTCCCTAAAAAATCACATACATCATCTCTTTAGCCTTTTTGGATGAGTTTGGTGTTTGTTGGGTGAGTTTTGTTGGTTGTTGAGACTTCTTGGGTTCCCATTCTGACTGTTAAGTGTATAGAGAGTGATAGGAAACCTTTTTATTGTTGAATTTTTGGGAAAACTCCTTTCTTGTCATTTTTCTCATTTGTTATCCTTGCATACTGGTCTAGGTAGTTTCTTCTTGGTATCATGCTTGGATTGTCTTTTTTTCCTGCAGTAGGGTCTTCCTGTGAAGTTTTTATTCAACCCTTGCAGTTTCTTTTCATTATATCGAAAATACAAAAATATTTGCTTTATTGCATTTTACTTATGGCATATGCACTTTTGGTTACCTTGCATTGATTTTGGCATATTAAGAAAGACTGCATTTCATTGAAATCATAGAGATTGTATTTTGGAAAACAACATTTAGAAGCATACCATTTCATTGAAAATCAAGAGTAGCACTTAATAGTGTTTTTACATTTGCTTTTTTTATATATGTTGAGTCGTAATACCACCAGTTTCACGATCACACCTCTTGAGTAAGTAGAAGACATTAAAATTAATGTTGATTAATTAAAAATGATTAGAAACGATTTTATTTTTCAAGGTACACAAACAAGCATAGGACCTAAGGCCGTGGAATATGATTTTGTGAGTAAACTTCTCCAAGGCTATAAAACTGAATGTATGTGTCTGACCAGGGAGTGGTGAAACCCATTATATAATTGGTGTCCTCAGGAGGCTCCGCTCACACCGGAATTAAGCACGAGGTCATGCGAAGTTGGTTGCAGAGATAGCCCTCTAATACCTTCCTAGCATCAGAGATATTTCTAGGGTTCTATTCATATCTAGGGGTCTTGCTAGTACCTTTACTTCAGTGAGAGGCGGTGCTTTTGAGATTTCAGGCTTTGATACCTTGCCCATACGGTGGACCAGACTTGGGAATGCTCTCCTGAGCATTGGTTATATCATGTTGAATTTAGTTTCTTGACATAATTAGGCACATAAGTTAATTGCATGGGTTATTCTGCAGGTACCATGAGTCAGATAAGGGTCATAAAACACACACAATTTATGGAGGATTTCCTCTCAATAGGGATCTGACCGACTGCACTTTGAAGCCTACGAGGGTTCTTATAACTAATTCTGACACCTCCACTCTATTTTTGTGGAGTCTCGGTCCCCTCCTAGGTGAGGCATACCTAATTTAGTTTAGGAGTTCCTTTTCAGCCATCATATCCTGTTTTTATGCATTTTTCATTAGTTTTATTTAGGAGTGTGCTCTCTAATTATTAGTTGGCCTTAGAATTTTGTATTTTATCTTAGGTCCTGAGTCATCATGGAGAAATACCAACCTCCTCACTTGTCTCTTCATATTTTGAAGCTACCACCACGTCTTTATCCTCTACCGAAGCCGCCTCCTAAAAATCATAGAGTTAATAAGCATGGTACATATATCTCCACCTCCTAGCCTCGTGATCTCCCTACCATGAGTACCTTAGAATCCTATATCCATTGTTATTAGTGGGGTCCCTTCAACCCCCTCATCATCAATGGTTTGGATTCCATAGGTTCCCTCATCTGATGCTACCCAACCCATGGTGTTTGCTCAGGCCGTGGGAATGAATCCCTTTGTATTTTCGTATGATATTTTGAATCCTAGTACTCAGTTGATACCTTCGGCCACTAATCCATTTTTGTATGGTATGCAAGACATGACTTTACACTTCTCATCATCTGTGTCGACGTCTTATGTGAATCCTAGTTTTGGTTCTGGGGGCACGATGCCTCCTTACATTCCTTTCTCGTTTGATGGGGGCTATGTCCCTCAATAAAATACCACAGTAGGAGGTTGTAATCCTCTTTCTTTCGGACCCACTCCTAGCCTAAATTTTCCTGGATGGAATCCGCATAAAGACGATCCTTTTGCTTCTTTTATTATCTCTGTCATTCCTTCTTCCACATGGTCAATTCCTACAAACGCTTTTAGTATGACGAACCCCCCTCTGTCCTCTGGTGTTTCATATAGAGGGAGTCAGTAAAATAGTATGGGAAACCCCCTACACATATTTCCTTCATCTGCGGAAACGTATATTCTCATGTGAGTAATCCTTATAATGTTTCTTTCTCTTCGCAAGCAGCTGCCTCGATTCCCTTACAACCTTTTATGAATCAATTGGGAGGATTATACTATCCTACTGGATAGGGCCATGGTGTATACCAGAACCCTTCTTGGAACCAGTCTTTCTTGGGAGCATGGGCCCCGATGACGCAACCTCTACTCCCTTTTCTGGCCACGTTAAATCTGTCAGACTCGTCAAAATTAATGAATGACCCTATGTGTCATGATTTGTCATGGCCCCCATCCCTACCAATATTCCTTCTGAAATTACAAAGTTTGAAGGAAAGACTGGTGAGGACCTTGGTGATCATGCCACCGCCTTTCATCTATGGTGCTCATCTAACTCCGTTAATGACGATTCTATTCGTTTGAGACTATTTCAACACACCCTCACGGGGGGTTTCCACGAAGTGGTACATTGAGCTACCTGGGGGAACCTACGAAACTTTCAATAAGATGGTTTTGGTTTTTCTCAATCACTTCCAATTATTGGTTTGTTACAATGTCGATCTAGAACTCTTATCAAATCTTCAGCAAGATAAATCCACCCATATATCCGATCATATCCAAGAGTGGTGTAGATGGAAGAGGTTGATTAAATCCTACATTCCTCTAGAGTTTTTGTTGGAATGGTTCCTCAATTATTTGTTTCCTTATATTTCGAAGGATGTTTCTACATATGGTGTGACAAGTGAGGAAGAATCCATCTTCAAATCCCATCAGTTAGACCTTATATATGCTCAATATAGGATTATTTATGAGATTCTCCCTAATGCACCTATGGTCAAACTATGATCCTAGACAAAATCCCACACCTCATGTCGATGGCATCGTAAGTTATGAAAATGCTAAGACTACAGACCTAGTGATGAACCAGCTGAAAGATTGGTCTCTTAACCATCCTGCAGCAGGACAAGCTTTGGCTTCGTCCTCCACCACCCAGTCGAAGAATGTGCATTCTGTACAGTCTTCGTCAAACCCAAATGGTAGCCAGCAACCTAAAGGGAATAAGAGGAAAGGATGAGGTAATAATTGGAAGGGTGGGAAGAATAATAAGAATAATAAATCCAAGGACAACATTAATAACGAAAATTGAATAATAATGCTGGTGAGGGAAAGAAAAAAAAAGAGGAAGGTGAAGTTTCCCTGTAAACTTTGTAAAGATGATCACCTTACTCACTTGTGCCCCAAAATTGAGTAAGCCTCGAGGCTCATTGCACAGTAGCAACCTGTTGTGCTGACCAACCATTTCCACATAACCAAAATATGACCTCGGGGACCTCTAACACTGGAAATGCATCGAGTGGGAGTCAAAACCCATCGAAAAATGAAGGTGTCCATCTATGCATCAATATGGTCAAGTCTCATATTGATGTAGCCACTTGATCTTGCGATTATAGTTCTTCACTGACTGTTTTAGGTCCAGAGCCTCCTCCTCCCCCGGAAACACATTTACAGATTGATAAGTCAGAACCTCCACCTCGTATTCCAAAAGGAGTCCTTAAGCACTCTGCCCACAATCCTAATGCCAGAGCCACCCAAAATTACTCGATTGTCTAGGATTTGGGCCAAATCCCATGCATGGTGTCGGATTTGGAGGTGCTCCAGACATGTCACTCACAGAGGAACACCTCTCTATCTGTGTTAGGAGCTCTAGACCCATGTGGCTCAAAGGTTATCAAGTTTTATGTTATGGATGTTAAGCCTTGATTACCTTACCATGTGGCCTTTCAAATCCATGTGGAGTACACGAAATTTACCATCAAGCATACTGTAATTGATGAATGTGCTTCGACATCCGTGATGTCTCTAGACTATTGGAAAGACATTGTCTCTCTACCCCTGTTTCAATCCATGACCATGTTAACTAGATTTTATGGGCATTCTTTTATACCTCACGATATCCTTCCCACCTTCCTGGTCTAGTTGGTCGGAAAGACTATGGAGATCGAGGTTGAGGTGGTTGATGCACCTCTTAACTACAACCTTTTGTTAGGGTGTAATTGGACTTATGCTATGACAACTATTGTGTCGTCAATTTTCTCCGTTCTATGCTTTCCTCATGAAGGAAAGATCGTGACGATCAACCAATTTTCCTTTGTGTATCCTATTCCTACTGCATCAGTGGGGCCTGCAGTCCCTTTTATTGATAATTATCAATAGGAAACTGAGAATGTTGGTGTCGAGATGTATTCCTTTGTTTTCCAACTGCAACTGGAAGGAGGCTCTAACCCTCTAGTTTCTCAGGCTACAACCTGAGGGAAGCTCCAAATCCCCAAATCTCTGGCTACAACCCCCAATGTTCTCCGGCTACAACCGGAAGGTGGCTACAACCACCTTTCCTTTCCCTGTCCTGCCACCTTGAAGTAGAATTAGAATGATGGAACCACTGCCACACTATCACTGTGACATATACCACTGTAAACCTGTACCAATAAATCTAAACCATGCATCAACCTGTACCTCAACCTATAATAAACCTGTACCACAAAAAGTGCATCAACCATGCACCAAACTGTAATCAACATGTACCATAAACAAGTGAATCAACCATTCACCAACCTGTAATCAAATTGTAACATAAACAAGTGCATCAACCATGCACCAACCTGTAATCAACATGTACCATAAACAAGTGCATCAACCATGCACAAACCTGTAATCAACCTGTACCATAAACAAGTGCATCAACCATGCACCAACCTGTAATATATAAAGATCTAAAACTGATACACAATGTTCTTCAGTGTTTTTTATGCAATTCCTCCAAGTGGCACTACTTGGAACCTCTCAGAAAAGGAGTTATAGCAAAAATGGCATACCTTGCTTAATTATGGATTATTCTAGAGAGCGACCTTCTAGAGCGTGCCCCGCACAAAATATTTGATGAAATGCTCTGAAACTATTACACATCATACTAAAGACTGTACCCTAACCAAAAAAATTGGTATCACTGAAGTTGGATCTGTTATGAAAAATTTATGATGTTTTTACCCGAAACACCTGATTTTGACTAGTTTCAGGACTGACCACAAACCCTATTTTCCACAGAGTGTAACTCCCAAAATAAAATGACCCACAAGATGAATTTTTAACCACAAATACTTGGATATCTTTTCTCACTTGCATAGAAATTTTAGGATCTTAATCATTATAGAAAAAACGTTATAGCGAAAATGGTGAGATGACCTGAAAATAACATACCTTAGAAAGCACCATCAAAAGAATTTATCCTTCCTTGCATTTCGGCCTTCTTTTCTTCACTTTCCTCAGAATTTCGGCTTAGATA
>ML780007.1:758924-770623 GCA_009831015.1 Picea engelmannii
CATATTTAATTCTTATCAACCATGACAAAAAAATAATGAGTCATATTTACATCAAACACTATTGGGTCCATTACCCAAACCTTTGTGCTACGGGTCTTTCTTCAAGGGTTGACATCAATGACAACCAACCTTAATCAACACATATTGTTCGCCTAAGAAAATTCATTTCTACACCGATATCTTCAAAGAATTCCAAGATATATTTGCTTTTTTATGCGAAGAGATGTCAAGGATCGACCCCAGCATTTTCGAGCATGAAATTAAAACTTATTTGAATGCTAAACCTATTTGACAACGTCTTAGAGATGTAAATCCTAGGAAGGCCCCTACTATTAAGGAAGAAGTGGAAAAGTTGCTCAATGTTGTTTATATCTACCCAGTTCCCTTAATCGAATGGGTGTTCAATCTTGTTCCCCTAGATAAAAAGAAAGGAACTGTCCACATATGTATGGATTTTAGGGACCTGAACAAATCTTGTCCTAAAGATAACTTCCCCACTCCTTTTAATGACCAGAGTATCTACGACTATTCAGGAAGCGAAGTCTTTCCCTTCATGGATGGATTTTCAGGTTATAATCAAATTCAGATCAAACTTGAGGATCAACACAAGACAATGTTTATTTGTCCTTGGGGTATATTTGTGTACCATAAAATGCCTTTCGTTCTTAAAAATTCCAGAGTGACCTTCCAACGTGCCATGAAATTTTTGTTTCACAATCTTAACCACATTGTCGAAGCTTGCCTAGATGATCTCGTTGCTCACTCTCGCAATAGGGTAGATCACCTGACTCACCTTTGACTCGTATTTGAGAGATGTCATTACTATCGCCTTGGGTTGAACCCTCACAAGAGCATCTTTTGCGTTAGGTCTGGTCATCTTTTAGGATTCATAGTATCTGAGCATGGGATCATGGTGGATTCTATGAAGGTTGAGGCAATACTTCGGTTACCTCCCCCGCGCACTATTCGACAACTTCAAGGTTTACAGGGGAAGGATAAATTCCTGCATCGTTTCACAGTGAACTATGCCAATATAACTAAAGGTTTCATGCGTCTTTTAAAGAAGGAAACTCCGTTCATATGGGATGAATGAGCCCAAGAATCCTTCGATGCTCTTAATAAATCCTTGTTATTGACGCCTCCATTGAAGCCCCCAGAATACAATAGAAACTTTTTTCTTTATGTCGTTGTGTCCAAAGGGACGGTTGGTATGGTACTGGTTCGAGAGGATAATGAGCTCCATGAGCACATTTTCTACTACCTTAGTTGAAATTTAGTTGGTCCTGAGCTCATATAATTTCACGTAGAGAAGTTAGCCTTGGCCACTGTACACATGGTTTAGAGATTACAACATTATATCTTACTCTGAAAAAATACTGTGGTTGTGGATATCAATCCATTTCAATACTTCCTTACCAAGCATATCATAAGGGGGGGGGGGGGAATAAGTGGATTGTTATTTTGTAATAATTTGATTTCAATTTTGCTTCGGCGAAATCCAAGAAATTGCTAGTTTTTGTCGAGCTGATGTCTGACTTCCCTAGATTGGATGAGGATGTTTTTCATGATGATTCTCTCGTGGATGAACATATATTCATTATCTCATCTGAAGACCCATGGTATGGAGATATTTTAATATACCTTCAAACCTTGAATCTCCCCCAACATCTATCGAGAGACGACCAACGATGTATACATCATATGGCTAAGAACTACCTAATTATCGATGACAATTTGTATCCTCAAGGGGTAGATAATATTTTACGTCGTTGTTTCAATCTCTAGGAGGATGAAGTCATTCTTAATGACTATCATAGTGGGGCATGTGGTGGTCATTTATCCAGACTTGTGAAAGCCCAAAATATATTGCGAGCCGATTATTTTTGGCCATTAATTTTTAAAGATTGCATTGAAGCGATCAAGAAGTGTCACCCTTGCCAGGTGTTCACTTGGAAAATGTGCTTTCACCCATCCCCTCTTCACTCAGTCATCACCGTTGGTACCTTCACTAAGTGGGGGGTGGATTTTATGGACTGAAACCCATCTTTGGTTGGGGGGAACCATCATATCATCATGGTCGTGGATTATTTTACTAAATGGGTTGAGGCCATGCCTACTATTAAATATGATGGTAATACTGCAACATTTTTTGTATTCAATCAGATTATATCCTGGTTCAGAATCCCAAAAGAGATTGTAAATGATCATGGTAGTCACTTCCAGAATGAGATGATGTTAGAGTTAGCATCGAAACTAGGGTTTACACACGATCATTCTTCCCCTTACTACCCCAAGGAAAATGGACAAGTAGAGGTCGTGAATAAATATTTAAAGATCATTTTGAAAAAAAATGTTAGACAAAGAAAATAAGACTGGCACATGATGCTTTACCCTGCACTTTGGGAACTACGGTAAAGAATTCCACTAGTTTCTCTCTGTTTCAGTTAGTACATGGGTGGAGTCGATTCTTCCTATTGAGTGTGAAATCCCTTCCCTTAAGTTGGAAATCAATCTCCTACCTAACACGACAGATCTCTAAGAATTCCTCATATACCTAGAGCACCTTGATGATCATTGTCGAGATGCCTCTACGACTATCGAATCAAATAAATGACATGTTAAGGTCCAATACGATAAGTTTTTTTGTCCCCCGCAGTATGATGAGGGTGACTTGGTCCTTATTTATGACCAAGCTAAGGAATCGTTGGGGGCATGTAAGTTCAACCCCATGTGGCATGGTCCTTATATTGTGCAACGTGTCCTAGAGAAAGGAGCCTAATAATTAGAATATTATGAAGGGAATGTGATGGATGAGCCCAGAAATGGGCTCTACATTAAAAAGTATTACACTTGTGCCCTCAACTCAGGCGTGACCTTTATATATTAGTGTATCTTAGTGTATATACTTATTTTTATTTTTCTTTGCATCATCGACTTTCTTATTGAGTTTTCCCTTGGTTGGAAGATGTCAATGAAAATTTTGGTTTACTTAGGATTTGTGGACAATGTCAGTCGTCATACGTGGAACATGGCTTCCACCTCTTGGGTTATCTATTCACCTGAGGTACAATTGGTGGCTTCAAGTGGCGTTTTTCTAGAGCCATCAACGAATAATGTGGCTGAGTATAGCATCGCTATAAAGATATTATGCGACACCATTTCACATAGTGTTCGATATTTAGAAGTTCACCTAGACTCCCAGTTAGTTGTATGTCATTTGAACGAAATTTACCATGTGAGAGATCCTACTTTACTCTGACGATTCCTACGGGTACAAATTTTGGAACGATACTTTGATTTTCTTACTTACAGTCACATCCCTAGAAGTTCTAATCAAGTATCTGATGCATATGATAATTAAATTTTATATTGGCATTTGTAACATAACTAAGTAAAGACAACACATTCATACATTCTCCATGGTAACATATATAAGTAAATCCGACGACCAAAACTTTTTTATATTTCATCTTTTAAAATCTAAAAAAATATGGTGTCATAGTACAAAATGGGGCTCATGCCCTCAAAATACATATATGGCCAGTACATCGCATAAACATGGAATCTATTCCTGTGGTGCCATATGTGTGTCATGATATCACACTACAATATTTGCAAGATGTTGGAAGAGTCTTACCCATGCACGGGGTACACCCACCACCTACCTCTGCATCACCTCTGGCAGATCCTCTACCTGGACTAGAGGAATCATATGCATCAAATGAGACAGGTTTCCCTACACATTATGGAGGACTCTCTACGCGTCTCCACCTACTATCTCATCTCCTCGGACCCTATGACAATGTTATGGGAATCCCTATGGTCGTTGTGGGCCTACGTCTACGTAAGAAAACAACTATTAATACATGATACCATACAAAAATATTTGCGGTTTTATTTTTCCTTCATAAAAATTAAAAAACAAAAAAAATGAAATATATAAAAAACAATTCTTACCAATATCTCCTAAGGAATATCTTGGTGGCAATGACATGTCTGGGTCCCCTCAGTAGTCTATCACTCCATAGGGATAGTCATCGATCACTATGACCTATTGGTGCCACCAGTGAAAGAACTCATCATTGTAGGGAGTTGGTATTGTACCACCTCCTAGCCACATCATCACCTCAGTACATCGTGACATGGCTAGATCATGAAGTCCATGTGGAGTAAAATCTTCTCTAGGGATGAAACCTAGAACTCTCTCAAATAAAAAACTACAAAGTATGGATGCGAACCCAAAGTTCTTCATTCACCCTTGTTTTCAATCCGTCGATTGTTTCTTCATGTTAGCCAATAGTGAGGTACACCAGTCATAAACAATGGGTCTCAAACACTCCACTACATAGAACATGAGTGGCCTCGATGCCTAATGCAATGAGGTCGAACCCGATATTTGTGCGAGTACAAGCACGATGATCTTTAGGCTCAAGTTCTCGATCACCCTGATAGGGAGTTGGATCCCTACTTTATTTGTTCCTGCAACACAATGGGTGGTGATGTACTCCTCCATTATAGTCATCCCACCTCTAGCCCCTCGTTCCTTGAGATTCACGATCTCACCTCGGTGGGACAATATTTTTATGAAGCATATGTAATCCACTTCAATTATCAATGGTTTCCTGTCAAGATTGAAGGCCTCTATCTCTGGAACCCAGTAGTTTATTAGTAACTGGAGAAACCTCACTTGATCCCTCATTCCTTTGATGACCCAAAATTTATAAATCCCACATATTTTCAAAGCTTTTCAGTCCCTTGCGTCTCTTTCTACTGCTGCATCCACCTCCTCATGCTCCCTTTCCCTCCATTCAATCACCATCCTGGAAAGGAAAAGCCATGTTTTGAGTTAATCCTCTTTAAAAACTTGTTTTTGGACTTGTACGTATAGTAATTCATATACGTAGGAAGAGTTTGATTTTCCCACATACACGAGGTCGTGTATGTGACCCGATAAATTGTCACCCGTGTATGCCCTAGTTTCTAATTAATGACCTCTAATACTAAAAAAATGGTGCTTCAAATTGAAATTTAAACCATTGAAATGAAATAAAATCGGATAGCCACTTACTTGGTCCAGATGGTTTTCGATTTCATTGATCTTAGCTCTTGATATCATCACTAGAATATCATGGGAAAAATGGCCTCAAAATCACTATGTGGGTAAAAAACTCAAATGGTATGGTAAATTTTCTTATTTTTACTGTTAATAGAAAAAAATTTCCCACTTTGTATAGTTTTTCCCTATTTATTTCTATTTTTGACTTTATGGACTAATAGCACATTGAAAGACCTGGTTTGAAGTGGTTTTGTCCAGGGTTTTTAACGGATTTCCAACATCATATCACCTGTAATATAGGATAGGTTCTCACCCTACTTTTCATTTCTGCATCGTACTATGACCATGATTCATACACCTGAGGTACAAACCCATTTCTTAAAAACACATAACCTTCTCACTGCTACTATAAGTGTCATTATTAAGTGGTAGAGACTTACCAAACATGGGTTCCCTAGTTAGAACACTTTTTTCATTTGGTGCCCATGCAGATGTTACTCCATAGGGACATGAGTTCCTTATAGTCCCAACATGAATTTGTGTTCAAACCCCATTTTCTTACTCAAGATAATTCTAACCATTACCTATGGGACTCCCCCATAGTCTTTGTTAAGCTCTTTTCCTACTCCCAAAAAAGTGAAAAGATTGTCGAGTGAACTTGTCTCTTTCACACTCATCAAATGGTTTTGAAAGGAAATCTATTTTGGTATAAGTTTAACCCTTTTCTGGACAAGGTATACTACTTAAGAAAAAGGAACATGTTGAAATGTACACTTGACACTAAGAGGGGGGGGGTGAATCAGTGTCACAAAACTTTGGACAATTTTCCACTTTTCATAAGTTAATTGAACAACATATATTTATTTCATTTTATCAACCAATATATAAAATAATAAATATTTTATTTATTTATTTAACTTGGATGAATACATAAGATCAATATTTGAATATCTTCAACTTCAAACAACTATGAGAGACCCAACTCTCTGTTACAAGACCCAACTTGTAGTTCTCAGATCCAACTGAGAAATGAGGAATCTAACCCTCATAACAAGTCCCAGCTTGTTGATCTTAGATCCAACTGAGATGTGAGGAATCGAATCCTCATACAAATTCCAACTTGTAAACAAACACCAACCTGATAGAATGAATTTCTATTATTATTATTATCATTAATAGTTTGATTTAAATACTTCAAATCCATCATTAATTTTCATTTATTTTTCTCTAGCTAAAAACCTTGTCTGCTGCAAATGTTGCAGAAATCGAGTTCTGCAGAGGCACTTCCTTCAAAACATGTTTTTCATATGACCATATGCACAAAAACACAGGCTTATTAATTTAAGTGATGCCTCTTATTTCACCCTTATTCCTCTATCATGAGACCAATGTTTCATGCTTCATAATTCTTCCCCTTTTTCTTTTTAGCCCCCATATGTCCAGTGTTGGGACCGTGTTCTCCAGGCTTTGGCGCTCCAGAACTTTTATTCTCTTCACCAAATTCTTGTTATCTCTGATGTGATATATTCTGGAGTGTTACATCTAGAGCAACTTCAAATCATGGTTTTAATCCTCATCATTGATCATGATTTCAGATCAATGGTCTGATCATTCTTTTAAAGGAATCATTTCTCACAATTTTCTTATCCTTATCCAATGGATGGGATTCAATCGTGAGATGGATGACTGTTGTTTCCTCTGGTACTTTGCACCTTTAGGAGTTTGTTATTTTTATAATTTTCCAATTCTCCCAAACTAAATTTCACTGAAGTGTGTATACTCTATTAATCTTGAGTTGACATGTGTCCATAACCATCAACGGTCCATATCTTATTTCGGAGCTTCGGTACTCCGGGACTCCGGGTTACAACAACTCTGAAGTAGTTCAATTCCTCTGAAGTGATAAGCTACCGAATAAGTCATAAAGTGGTGGTGACCACTTGTTGTCAGTTAACACCTCCACTTACGCTATCCTTCCATCATGCTTGATCAACGGTTGAGAACGCTCTCAAAGTATCAACAATTAGTGTTTCTTCGTGATTTATGCTTACTCTATCCTTCCATTGTACTTGATCAACAGTCAAGAATGATCCCAAATTAGATCAACGATTAGTGTTACTTCATGATTTACGCTTTAATCTATCCTTCCACTGTACTTGATCAACAATCGCGAATGCTCCCAAATTAGATCAACGATTAGTGTTACTTCGTGATTTACGCTTACTCTATCCTTCCACTGTACTTGATCAATGGTCGAGAGAACCTGGAAGATATTAGATCAATGACCATCATTGAATTCAGCCTTTGATGCTTCAGGTATTTGTTGGTAGTAGAAACTGAATATCCCTGAAGGAATTATTCCCAGAGTGACGTAGCATGTTGGCGTCACTGTTGATGTGGTATTGGCTAAGTGGCTGCCACATGTCACTTAGATTCATGACTTTCATATACCTAAAGTGCCAACTAGACCTTGAAACTTGTCACCATATGATTGTGCCACGTGTCCTTGATGACGTGGTATTGCTGACATGGATCTCTTGATGTGTCACACATCCTCGTCCCAGATCTAATGGTCATAGGGTCATATGAGTTGTTTATCGTTGGAGTAGGTCAAGGTTGGAGTTGACCACACTCTGACAGTTGTTACTCCAGATCAATGGTTGACTGGATTTCTTGATCCGACAGTCGATGAGAGTTCATGACTTCGAGGCTTCGGCCTTCGGGTTATTCACTTTTTCCCACTTCCCAATTCTCCCAGAGTGAGATTCCCCAAATGATAAACCTTGAGTAACTTGAATTCATCAAATGGTCTTTCTTTAATCCAAAAAACTTAACACAATCCAACGTTTGTTGAGAATTCAACTATTGATGATCTCGGGCCTTTGGCCTTGCTTATCCTATCGTTCCACTTTATTTTGATCGGACAGTCAATATAACTCCCAAAATGTTCTTAGATTGGATGACTCATGTCCACTTCAGGACTTCGTCTTCGGCTAAAATATCTTTTCCTTTGGTTAATTTTATCCGAAGTAGTCAGCGTCGAATTTGACCATTGTTCCACCTACACGATCTGACAGTTTAAGTCACTCCCAAATATTCAATCATACGGCCACGATTATTTCCTTCTTTATGCAGGTTTCCTCTATGATGCAACAATCATATTTACATCCAAATTCTGGATGAATGGCTCCATTTTCTTGATTTTTATAAAGGTTTCCACCTGTAAAAATTCTCTTTATTAAACTTGATCTCCTGCATGACTTTAAAATCACTATCTCTTCTGAGCTTTGGAAAATGTACGTATATCAAAGATCATCGATCCTTGACAGTGATCAAAGATTACATCGATGACTTTTACCATACGATTTTTATCTTGAACTTTAGCCTTACTGCTATGTTGCATTCTCTTTCCATCAATGACCCTTCATTACACATGGAAAGACCTTATTGGCCATGCTAACACTAATGCCAACTGTATAATTGTGTTCATGATTGATTCATGTTTCCATCAATGACAACACATAACCAACAATGCCAACAATCTCCCCCTTTGTCATTGAGGGCAACATATCTATAAAACAAAATAAGTTTGTATATTCTCTCCCCTTATTACTGATCTTCTTTTCTATCTAATGCCAAATTTGTTTTTTGCTTAAATTTTTTTTACTGCTTCTCTCCCCCTTTGACATCAATGACAAAGAGTGAGGCTCTGACTATTTTTATTCTCTATGAATTTACTGACTGCTTATCTCAGTCCATTGGGATATTTGTGTTCAAATAAGTAGTCTTATTGATACTAACTTGTAGTGATACCAATTTGTAGTGATCAAGTCTTGTAAACCTAATCTAATTACTTTCTTATTTGATAACCAAAATACTCCCCCTGAGTTTTTATTGACTTTCCATTCTCAAATAGAACAAGAGTATGAATCTTATTGATCTTCTTGATCTGCTTCTTATTCTTCTTTGATATTTCACAAGAATATCAATTGAGGATTGATACCAATTGATTTATACCAATTTTATTATCAATTGATCTTTGTTGATATCAATTGATCTTTGTTGATTGATACCCCTTGAACTTCTCTGCTACTTTTTTTCTTCTCCCCTTTTTACAAAAATGACAAAAATGACATTTTCTCTTTCCCTCTAAGGTTATAATCCCCCTAAGGCAATGCTCTCCTTTTTCCATTTTCTCCTTCTTGTATTCAACAACTTCCCCTCTCAATGATTTTTCTTTCTTTGGCTAAAGGATTATGAAATCATCAGGATTGTGTCATATTCTTCTATAGGGACTTCCCTTTCTTGAGCTTTATCTATTTCATATTGAATTTCACATTCCTTATTAGGACCTTCACCCATCATTTTCTTGTTATTAATTTCTTCATTTTCAGGTGCAAGATCATATTTCTTTCTTTCTCCTTCATATTTTCTTCTCCATATCTTTCTATGAGATATTTTTATTTTAGGACCGTTTCTTTCTAGTTGTGTTTTTGGAGATTTGTCATCTCCTTTCTTCTTCCAAATTTTATTAGGTTTTCTCCCTGAATTGAATTACTTGTTTAAGGATTGAAATTTTGAACTCCTGCATATTTGGGATTTGTTCCCAAACCTATCACAGTTGTAACATCTCATTGTATGACAACATTTTGTTGTGTGCCGAACAAAATTGCATCTCCAACATCTAATTGAGTTTTTGGATTTTCTTGTATATCCTTTCTCTAGTTTCTTGTAGTCCATTCCTTTATGACCAAAGTTATGACAAGAACAGCAATAACCATTGAAGGTGTTTCCATTCTTGAATTTATTTTGGCTTGAGAGATCTGAATTTTTATTTTCTTCTTCATTTTTACTTCTATAGATTCCTTCCTTAACAAAGTTCATGACTTGTAATTTCTTTGTAATTGCACCTTTTCTTTTTTAGAAGGATGATCATTTCTCATGTTTGTAAATGATGCTCCATTTGTCATTGTCTTATTTTTTATTGTATCCAAGAACAATTTTGTCATCAACCGATCTTTGACTGTTCCAAATATTATCTAGGATAGTTGAGCTATTATGGAGATTGACAGTTTTATTTGTCTTTTCAATCATCTTTTTGAGATTGACTATTTATGATTTCAACATGTGACATGTCTCTTCCTTTTTAATCAACTGAATCTTCATGGCTTCTTCCATTTCCTTAGCATGTTCAAGTTGAGTCTTTAGATTGATGACTGTTTCTCCTGTCTCGTACAAGATTTCTTTGCATTTATTGGTTTTTTCATTTGTCTTCAACTCTTCCATATATTTTGTTAGATCAAAAATTTTAGTTTTCAATCTTTTGATTTTTTCCTTGTTTTTTAGTTGAATCCTTTTGAGGTTGATGGCCTCTAATTCCAACATTTGGCATGATTCTTTCTTTTTTGTTTATTGGATCTTTTGGGTTTTTTCCTTTTTCTTAGCCTCTTCAATTTGAGTCATTATATCTGCATTAGTAATTTCATTTATCTTTTTGAAGTTGATGATTTCCAATTCCAACATGTGGTAAGAATTTCCTTTCCTCGTTAAATGGATTTGTAGGTCTTCTTCACTTTCTTTAGTTTCCTCAAGATGAGTCTTTAGACTATTAATTAATTCTTCTGTTTATTTTAGTACTTATTTTCTTTTGTTATCATGTTTTTTCAATTCTTCTATTTCCTTTATCAGATGATCAACTTCAATCTTCACTCTTTTGATATATTTTTCTTTGTCTTCTCGTTGAACTCTTTATTCAAACTCTTCATGGCTAGATTGATCTAACTGTTGAAGTAGCAACATATCTTTCTCTTGAAGTTTCTCCAACTCTTCTAGAGTGCACATAGTTGTATACTCAAGATTTTCAATAGCCTCCATATGAACTGTAATATGCATACCATTTCATGGTTCCATACAAATCTCTTCTATTGCAATTGTAACATCAGTCTTAAGATTCTGTATTTTTTCTTTAGTGATTACTGAGATATGCCTCAATTCCTTGATGAGGTTGTATTCTTCATTGTTGACTGAGGTTTGCATCAAATATTTCATTTCATTCTGGTTAGAAATCTCTTTCTTTGTATTGTGTTCTTCAATCTGATTGGAATTCTCCTTTTCTTTATCTTGTTCCTTATCTTGATAAGAATTCTCTTCTTCTGAGTTTTTTTCTTTATTCTGACAGGAATCCTCATTGTCTGAGTATTGTTCCTTACTTTGATCGGATTTATCTTCTTCTTATGCTTCATTCTGATAACAATTTTCTAGTTGGAGCCATAATTCTTTAGAAGATTTGTAGTGTCTCATCTTTTCTTTGACTTGGTCTGATAATCCATCCTGGATTGCTTTTAAGGATAATGAATTGTTTCTCCTTGCTTCCTTAGCAGTTTTCATTTTTCTCTTTGAAGTAGTTAAGTGTCGAGGCCTACTTACTACCAAATCCCAAACTACAGATCCTCTTGACTTCATATATATTTTCATATCCCCCCCCCACCCCTGTGATGAATAATCTGTTCCATCAAATAAGGGAGCTTCATTTGTGGAGATAACAATTTGTCCACACATTTCTTCAAAATCTACCTTCCAATGTTTCAATTGTGCTGAAGGCACTCACTCTTATACCAATTGTTGAAATGTACACTTGACACTG
>ML780007.1:770635-806858 GCA_009831015.1 Picea engelmannii
GGGGGTGAATCAGTGTCACAAAACTTTGGACAATTTTCCACTTTTCATAAATTAATTGAACAACATATATTTATTTCATTTTCTCAACCAATATGTAAAAGAATAAATACTTTATTTATTTATTTAAATCGAATGAATACATAAGATCAATCTTTGAATATCTTCAAATTCAAACAAATATGAGAGAACCAACTCTCTGTTAGTGGACCCAGCTTGTAGTTCTCAGTTCCAACTGAGAAATGAGGAATCCAACCCTCATAACAAGTCCCAGCTTGTTGATATCATATCCAACTGAGATGTGAGGAATCCAATCCTCATACAAGACCCATCTTGTAAACAGGCACCAACCTGATAGAATGAACCTTCATTCAATCCATTATATATAAATAAATATACTTCAACAAATTCAAATACCCTTTGTTCACATACTTCTTTGTTTATATAGTCTCCCAATAGGTATGAGTTTGAAGCATTATGTCCCTTTGTTTGAAACATTACACCTCTTCATTTGAATTAATAATAATAATTTCTATTATTATTATTATCATTAATATTTTGATTTAAAGTCTTCAAATCCTTTGTTAATTTGCATTTATTTTGTTTTGGCTAAAAACCTTGTCGCTGCAAATGCTGTAGAAATCGAGTTGTGTAGAGGCGCTTCCTTCAAACCATGTTTTTCATATGACCATATGCGCAGAACCACATGATTATCAATTTAAGCGTTGCCCCTTCTTTCACCCTTATTCCACCATCACGAGACCAATGTTTTGTGCTTCATAATTCTTCCCCTTTTTCTTTTTAGCCCCCATATGTCCAGTGCTGGGACCATGTTCTTCGGGCTTCGGTGCTCCGGAAATTTTTTTCTCTTCACCAAACTCTTGATATCTCTGATGCGATATCTTTCGGAGTGTTATATATCGAGCAACTTCAATTCACGATTTTAATCCTCATCGTTGATCATGATTTCAAATCAATGGTCTGATCATTATTTTAAAGGAATCATTTCTCACAATTTTCTTATCCTTATGTAATGGATGGGATTCAATTGTGGGATGGACGAATATCATTTCCTCCGGTACTTTACAACTTCGGGAGTTTGTTCTTTTTATAAACTTCCAATTCTCCCGGACTAAATTTCACCAAAGTGTGTATACTCTATTAATCTTGAGTCGACGTGTGTCCATAACCATCAATGGTCCATATCTTTTTTCAGAGATTTGGTACTCTAGGACTCTAGGTTACTAGAAATCTTAAGTAGTTCAATTACTATGGAGTGATAACCTGCCGAATAAGTCATAAAGCGGTGGTGACCGCTTGTTTTTGGTTAACATCTTCACTTACGCTATCCTTCCACTATGTTTGATCAACGATTGAGAGTGCTCCTGAAGTATCAATGATTAGCGCTACTTCGTGGTTTATGCTTACTCTATCCTTCCACTGTACTTGATCAAAAATCGAGAATGATCCCAAATTAGATCAATGATTAGCGTTACTTCATGATTTATGCTTTACTCTCTCCTTCCACTGTACTTGATCAATGATCGAGAATGCTCCCGAATTAGATCAACAATTAGCGTTACTTCGTGATTTACACTTACTCTATCCTTCCACTATACTTGATCAATGGTCGAGAGAACCCAACGAATCTTAGATCAATGACCATAATTAACTTCATCCTTCGGCACTTTAGGTATTTGCTGGTAGTGGAAATTGGATATCCCCGAAGAACTTACTCCCAGAGTGACATATATTTTTGACGTCATTGTTGACATGGAACTGGTTGAGTGGATGCCACGTATCAATTAGATTCGTGACTTTTATATACCTAAAGTGCCAACTAGACCTTGACACTTGTCATCATCTGAATTTTCCACATGTCCTTGCTAACGTGGTCTTGCTGACGTGGATATCTCGATGTGTCACATGTACTCCTCCTAGATCTAACAATCATAGTTTCATCTGAGCTATTTATCATTGGACTGGGTCAAGGCCGAAGTTGACCACACTCTAACAATTGTTAATCTAGATCAACATTTGACTGGATTTCCTAATTCGACAGTCGACAGGAGTTCGTGACTTTGGGGCTTCGGCCTTCAGGTTTTTCACTTTTCCCCACTTCCCAATTCTCTCAAAGTGATATTCCCTAAAGAATAAACCTCGAGTAACTTGACTTCATCAAATGGTCCTTGTTTAATCCAAATATATTAACACAATCCAACGGTTTTGGGTAATTCGGATATTCGGGATCTCGGGCCTTTGGCCTTTCTTATCCTATCCTTCCACTTTATTTTGATCGGACGATCAATATAACTCCCAAAAATTTTCTTATATCAAACGAATCATGTCCACTTCGGAACTTCGTCTTCAACGAAAATATATTTTCCTTCGGGTAATTTTATCTGAAGTAGTCAACGTCGAATTTGACAATTGTTCCTCCTACACGATCTGACGATTTAAGTCACTTTCAAATATTCAATCAGGCGGCCATGATTCTTTCCTTCTTTACGTAGGTTTCATCTATGATCCAATGGTCGTATTTACATCTGAATTATGGATGAATGACTCTAGTTGCTTGATTTTTATAAAGGTTTCCACCTGTAAAAATTCTCTTTATCAAACCTGATCTCTTACATGACTTTAAAAGAACTATCTCTTCTAATCTTTGGCAAATGTAATTGTAACAAAGATCATTGATCCTTGACAATGATCAAATATTACATCGATGACATTTACCATATGCTTTTTCTCCTGAACTTTAGCCTTGTTGCTCTGTTGCATTCTCTTTCCATCAATGACCCTTCATTACACATGGAAAGACCTTATTGGCCATCCTGACACTAATGCCACTGTATAAATTTGTTCATGAATGATTCATGTTTCCATCAATGACAACACATAACCAACAATGCCAACAATCTCCCCCTTTGTCATTGAGGGCAACATATCTATAAAACAAAATGAGTTTGTATCTTTTCTCCCGTTATTACTGATATCCTTTTCTATCTAATGCCAAATTTGTTTTCTGCTTAAATTTGTTTTACTGCTTCTCTCCCCCTTTGGCATCAATGACAAAGAGTGAAGCTCTGACTATTTTTCTCCCCTGTGAATTTACTGATTGCTTATCTCAGTCCATTAGGATATTTGTGTTCAAATAAGTAGTCTTCTTGATACTAACTTGTAGTGATACCAATTTGTAGTGATCAAGTCTTTTAAACCTAATCTAATTACTTTATTATTTGATAACCAAAATAATCCCCCTGAGTTTTTACTGATTTTCCTTTGTCAAATAGATAAAGAGTATGAATCTTACTGATCTGCTTCTTATTATTCTTTGATATTTCACAGGAATATCAATTGATTTAATACCAATTTTGTTATCAATTGATCTTTGTTGATTGACACCCCTTAAACTTCTTTGCTACTTTTTCTCTTCTCCCCTTTTTAGAAAAATGACAAAATGGAACTTTTCTTGTTCCCTCTGAGGTTATACTCCCCCTAAGGCAATTCTCTCCTTTGTCCATTTTCTCCTTCTTGTATTCTACAGCTCCCCCTGACAATGTTTTTTCTTTATTTGGTTAAAATATTATGACATCATCAGGATTGTGTCATATTATTCTATAGGGACTTCCCTTTCTTGAGCTTGATATATTTCATATTGAATTTCACATTCCTTATTAGGAACTTCACCCATCATTTTATTGTTATTAATTTCTTCATTTTCAGGTGCAAGATCATGTTTCTTTCTTTCTCCTTCAGATTTTATTCTCCATATCTTTATATGAGATATTTTGTTTTTTGGACCTTTTCTTTCTAGTTGTGTTTTTGGAGATTTGTCATCTCTTTTCTTCTTCCAAATTTTATTAGGTTTTCTCCCTGACTTGAATGAATTATTTAAGGATTGACCTTTTGAACTCCTGCATCTTTGAGATTTGTGCCCAAACTTGTCACAGTTGTAACATCTCATTGTATGCCAAAATTTTGTTGTGTGCCCAACAAAATTACATCTCCAACATCTAATTAAGTTTTGGGATTTTCATGTATATCCTATCTCTAGTTTCTTGCAGTCCATTGCTTTATGACCAAAGTTATGACAAGAAAAGCAATAGCCATTGAAGGTGTTTCCATTCTTGAATTTATTTTGGCTTAAGAGATCTATCTTTTGATTTTCTTCTTCCTTTTTACTTCTATAGCTTCCTTCCTTAACAAAGTTCATGACTTGTAATTGATTTGTAATTGTACATTTTCTTTTTGAGAAGGATGATCATTTCTCATGTTTGTAAATGATGCTCCATTTGTCATTGTCGTCTTTTTTATTGTATCCAAGACCAGTTTTGTCATCAACCAATCTTTGACTGTTCCAAATCTTATCTAGGATAGCTGATCTATTCTGGAAATTGATAGTTTTATTTTTCTTTTCAATCATCTTGTTGAGATTGATTTTTTCTTATTTCAACATGTGACATGTCTCTTCCTTTTTAGTCAACTGAATCTTCAGGGCTTCTTCCATTTCCTTAGCATGTTCAAGTTGAGTCTTTAGATTGATGACTATTTCTTCTGTCTCATCCAAGACTTCTTTTCATTTATTAGTTTTGTCATATGTCTTCAACTCTTCCATATATTTTCTTAGATAAACAAAAATTAGTTTTCAATCTTTTGATTTCTTCCTTGTTTTCTAGTTGAATCTTTTGAGGTTGATGGCCTCCAATTCCAACATTTGGCATGATTCTTCCTTTTTTGTTAACTAGATCTTATGGGCTTCTTCCTTTTTCTTAGCCTCTTCAATTTGAGTCATTAGATCTGCATTATTAATTTTATTTATCTTTTTGAAGTTGATGATTTCCAATTCTAACATGTGGTAATAATTTTATTTCCTAGTTAACTAGATCTTTACGTATTCTTCACTTTCTTTAGTTTCTTCAAGATGAGTCTTTAGATTGTTGACTAATTCTTATGTTTATTTTAGTACTTATTTGCTTTTGTTATCATGTTTTTTCAATTCTTCTATTTCCTTTATTAGATGATCAACTTCAATCTTCAATCTTCTTATCTCTTTTTCTTTGTCTTCTAGTTGAACTCTCTATTCAAACTCTTCATGGATAGATTGATCTGACTGTTGAAGTAGCAACATATCTTTTGTTGATTTTTTTCCACCTCTTCTAGAGTGCACATAGTTGCATACTCAAGAATTTCAATAGCCATATGAACTTTAATATGTATACCATTTTCTGGCTCCATATGAATCTATTCTATCGCAATTTTAACATCGGTCTTAAGATTATGTAATTTTTCTTTTTTGATTACTGAGGTATGCCTCAATTCCTTGATGAGGTTGTCCTCTTCATTGTTGACTAAGGTTCGCATCAAATCATGCATTTCATTCTGATTAGAAATATATTTCTCTGTATTGTGTTCAATCTGATTGGAATTCTCCTTTTCTTTATCTTGTTCCTTATCTTGATAAGAATTCTCTTCTTTTGAGCTTTGTTCTTTATTCTGACAGGAATCCTCTTTATCTGAGTCTTGTTCCTTACTTTGATAGGATTAATATTCTTCTTGTGCTTCATTTTGATAACAATTTTCTAGCTGGATCCATAATTCTTTAGCAGATTTGTAGTGTCTCATATTTTCTTTGACTTTGTCTGATAATCCATCATGGATTGCTTTTAAGGATAATGAATTTTTTTTCCTTTCTTCCTTAGCATTTTTTGTTTTTCTCTTTGAAGTATTTAAGTGCCAAGGAGGGCTTACTACCGAATCCCAAACTACAGATCCTCTTAACTTCATATATCTTTTCATATTTTCCCTCCATCATGAATAATATGTTCCATCAAATAAGGGAGATTCATTTGTGGAGATAGCAATTTTTCCACCCACTTCTTCAGAATATACCTTCTAGTGTTTAAAATGTGTTGAAGGCACTCACTCTGATACTAATTGTTGAAATGTACACTTGACACTGAGAGGGGGGGGGTGGATCAGTGTCACAAAACTTTGGACAATTTTCCACTTTTCATAAATTAATTGAACAACATATATTTATTTCATTTTCTCAACCAATATATAAAAGAATAAATATTTTATTTATTTATTTATTTAACTTGAATGAATACATAAGATCAATCTTTGAATATATTCAACTTCAAACAACTATAAGAGACCCAGCTCTATGTTATAAGACCCAACTTGTAGTTCTCAGATCCAACTTAGAAATGAGGAATCCAACCCTCGTAACAAGTCCCAACTTGTTGATCTCGGATCCAACTGAGATGTGAGGAATCCAATCCTTATACAAGACCCAGCTTGTAAACAGACACCAACCTGATAGAATGAACCTTCATTCAATCCATTATATATAAATATATATACTTCAACAAATTCAACTACCCTTTGTTCACCATACTTCTTTGTTTATATAGTCTCCCAATAGGTATGCGTTTGAAGCATTATGTCACTTTGTTTGAACCATTACACCTCTTCATTTGAATTAATAATAATATTTTCTATTATTATTATTATCATTAATAGTTTGATTTAAAGACTTCAAATCCCTTGTTAATTTGCATTTATTATGTTCTTTCTTAAAAACTTGTCGCTGCAAATGTTGCATAAATCGAGTTTTGCAGAGGCGCTTCCTTCAAACCATGTTTTTCATATGAAAATATGCGTAGAACCACGTGCTTATTAATTTAAGTGTTGCCTCTTATTTCACCCTTATTCTTCTACCACGAGACCAATGTTTCGTGCTTCAGAATTCTTCCCCCTTTTCTTTTTATCCCCCATATGTCCAGTGCTGAGACCGTGTTCTCTGAGCTTCAGCGCTCTAGAACGTTTCTTCTCTTCACCAAATTCTTGTTATCTCTGATGTGATATCTTCTGGAGTGTTATATCTCGAGCAACTTCAATTCATGGTTTTAATCCTCATTGTTGATCACAATGTCGAATCAATTGTCTGATCATTCTTTTAAAGGACTCATTTCTCTCAATTTTATTATCCTTATCCAATGGTTGGGATTCAAACGTGGGATGGACAGTTGTCGTTTCCTTCGGTACTTCACAGCTTCATGAATTTTTTCTCTTTATAAACTTCCAATTCTCCTGGACTAAATTTCACCGAAGGTGTATACTCTATTAAACTTGAGTTGATGTGTGTCCATAAGCATCAATAGTCTATATCTTATTTCAGAGCTTCAGTACTCCGGGACTCTGAGTTACTAGAACTCTTAAGTATTTCAATTCCTCCAGAGTGATAACCTATTGAATAAGTCATAAAGCGGTGGTGACCACTTGTTATCGGTTAACACCTCCACTTACGTTGTCCTTCCACTATGCTTGATCAATGGTTGAGAACTCTCCTAAAGTATCAATGGTTAGCGTTACTTTGCGATTTACGCTTACTATATCCTTCCACTGTACTTGATCAACGATCAAGAATTCTTCTAAATTAGATCAACTATTAGCGTTACTTCATGATTTATTCTTTACTCTATCCTTCAACTGTACTTGATCAACGGTCGAGAATGATCCCGAATTAGATCAACAATTAGCATTACTTCGTGATTTACGCTTACTCTATCCTTCCATTGTACTTGATAAATCACCGAGAGAACCCGAAAGATGTTAGATCAATGACCATCATTAACTTCAGCCTTCGGCGCTTCAGGTATTTTCTAGTAGTAGAAACTAGACATCCCCAAAGGACTTACTCTCGGAGTGATGTAGCTTGTTGATGTCATTGTTAATGTGGCACTGGCTGAGTGGATGCCATGTGCCGCTTAGATTCATGACTTTCGTATACCTAAAGTTCCAACTAGACCTTGACACTTGTCATTATATGAATGGGCCATGTGTCCTTGCTGACGTGGACCTCCTGATTTGTCACATATCCTCCTCCTAGATCTAACAGTCGTAGGTTCATCTGATTTGTTTATCGACGGAGTAGGTCAAGGCCAAAGTTGATCACGCTCTGTTAGTTGTTACTCTAGATCAACGATTGACTAGATTTCCTTATCCGATGGTCGATGGGAGTTCGTGACTCCGGGGCTTTGGCCTTCGAATTATTCTCTTTTTCCCACTTCCCAATTATCCCGCAGTGTGATTCCCTGAAGAATAAACCTCGAGTAACTTGACTTCATCAAATGGTCATTCTTTAATTCGAAAATCTTAACACAATCCAAGGGTTGTTGGGAATTCAACTATTCGGGATCTCGGGCCTTTGGCTTTGCTTATCCCATCCTTCCACTTTATTTTGATCAGACGGTCAAGATAAATCCCAAAATGTTTCTTAGATCGGATGACTCATGTCCACTTCGGGACTCCATCTTCAGCTAAAATATATTTTCCTTCGGGTAATTTTATCCGAAGTAGTCAACATAAAATTTGACCATTGTTCCTCCTACACTATCTGACAGTTTAAGTCACTCATGAATCTTCAATTAGATGGCCACGATTATTTCCTTATTTATGCAAGTTTCCTCTGTGATCCAATGGCCCTATTTACATCCGAATTCTGGATGAACGGCTACATTTGCTTGATTTTTATAAAGGTTTCCACCTATTAAAATTCTCTTTATGAAACGTGATCTCTTGCGTGACTTTAAAAGAACTATCTCTTCCGAGCTTTGGAAAATGTACCTGTAACAAAGATCATCGATCCTTGACAGTGATCAAATATTACATCGATGACATTTACCAAATGCTTTTTCTCCTGAACTTTAGCCTTGTTGCTATGTTGCATTCTCTTTCCATCAATGACCCTTCATTACACATGGAAAGACCTTATTGGCCATCCTGACACTAATGCCAACTGTATAAATTTGTTCATGACTAATTCATGTTTCCAGCAATGACAACACATAACCAACAATGCAAACAATCTCCCCCTTTGTCATTGAGGGCAACATATCTATAAAAAAAAATGATTTTGTATCTTCTCTCCCCTTATTACTGATATTCTTTTCTATCTAATGCCAAATTTGTTTTCTGCTTAAATTTGTTTTACTACTTCTATCCCCCTTTGACATCAATGACAAAGAGTGAGGCTCTGACTATTTTTCTTCCCTATGAATTTACCGATTGCTTATCTTAGTCCATTGGGATATTTGTGTTCAAATAAGTATTCTTATTGATACTAACTTGTAGTGATACCAATTTGTAGTGATCAAGTCTTTTAAACCTAATCTAATTAATTTCTTATTTGATAACCAAAATACTTGTGTCACCTTTGAATAAAGCACAAACTCTTGAGTCCATTTCATACAAGGTTTTGGTTTAACATGGCCTTAGGAATCTAATCTTGTTATTTAGAGTCTACTCCTTTGATTGGTTACTCTTCCAGTCCCTATGAAAAGTTTGTCGATGCCTCTTGCATTGCAAACTTTTGTCAATGATCCTTGTTAAGTCTATGTTGCCTGAGTTATCCATTTGTCTCTTGCTCTTGTTCAAAGGAAGTATAATGTTGTGTCAACCATTCCTCAGGGTATTGAATTTGCATGTCATCCATACCCTTAGTGGATCTCAGAATCACATGAAGTTGTTTACCTGCCTTGCACCCTGGGCTACTTTCATCATTGCTAGGTAACCTTGAATCCAATAAATGACATCTCCTCATTGGTCGTTGACTAGGGGGTTTCCCTTGTGTTCGATGGCAAGAAATATATTCTCATATTGGGATTCATGTAGTGTCTTGGATTCCAATAGATCTATTGGTGGTTTCCTCGCCTTTGTCAACAATTTCATCATTGGATGTTATTCAGAGAGTCTCGTTCATGTAATACTTGCATATGGTGCATAAGAGAGATGCACATGGTCATTGGTTGGTGAACATCCTATTCATACAATATCCTCCTAATTATGAAGCTATTGCTTTATACCTCGTGTTGGATGATGAGAGATTCCTTAATTATCTCCTTTCAATGAGTCTCCTTCCATCGACTTCAACTCATCGATTCTGGAATCGATATCTAGATTCTTCTGAGTACCTAGAGGCTTGCAATCATTAGTGGAAATATCTCCTGGCATCGACAGTTGGAAATATATTAATGTCTCATGATCGATGGATTATTTAATTGTTCAACCTCAACACCCTTATTCACACTTGTCAATTGCACTTGTGCCTTGACACTTACTTTCATTATCAGTGGGTTGTCTCACGTTTGTTAACGATATACCTTAACGACTGGTAATCAAACAAAGTCTCATTGTGTTCGATGTCAACTCCTCTATTCACATAATGTAGACTTGCACCTTCGACAGATAGTGTAGAATACCTCCATCTTACAGTAGCAACCCCTATATGTGTTATTGCCTTTCATTAGACCAATACCTATACAACTTCAATGATCATGGAAGATCATATTATACTCCATTTTATATAAATATCTTCGGTTGATTTTGAGACTGGACTCCACTATGTCTTCTTCATGACTAATGTAGCCTATGGCATGTGTCCACTTTGTATTTACTATTCATGGCCATGAAAAACTATTTGATATATATCCACATGGATCTACAGTGTAATTCATATTGGTAGCCATGTATACAGAGTCAATGTGAATTGTAATATCTTCATGAGTAACTAGCACTTCTATATGAGTCTTTATTACTCCACTTGTGGGAACTATAATGTATTTCGACCATCGCGGATACTCCTCTGACCTCACACATTAGGGGGCATCTATTATAACAAATTTTTCCTCACTCCATGCATCTTTCTTTGATGGCCTTCCATTTCCCTCTGCAAACTTAAATTCCCTTTTTTTTCACTCCAGAGCTAAGAAATCATATTTTTGTCCATATATGTGACCTACCAGTTAGACAACTCGCGTATACACAGTTTTCTCCTCTACAACCCACGTACATCAAATTTGGTGCTCAAAAACTAAAAAATATGTCGGTTTTCCATGCCATGTCACATGATTCGTGATCCTTGACCTTCCATATACCGGAAACACTCTGAATCGACCCTTCAATTCCATTTGAAGGCTATAAATTGAGCCATATCCAAGCCTTGAGGGAATTCAACACATTGAGAGCAAAGACACTCTAGAGAATTTTCACTTCATATTGAGTCTTCATCCCTTTTTCCTTGAAAGTTTGAACTTCTTGTGTTCAGCCCCCAAGCTCTTCCTATCTTGTGATGGAGAAATTCATTGACTCCTACTTGTGAGCTTGCGTTTGCGGAGGACTGAAGTGGTGGAGGCCCAGTTGGAGGGACTTAGTTTCTCGGTTCCGATATGTGTCATTACAAAAGTCTGTCACCTATGTAGTTATGTTGATTGCATTAATAGAAATACTCTTTTCTTGTCCAATTGAAATCTTGAAAATATTTGTATTTCTTTCCATGGGCATATTTGTTATGTATGTTAATGGATTATGCTAATTTATATGCTAATAATATATATCATCACCACATGCTTGTGTATCTTGGTTGTTGAAGACAAGTTGTAGGTATAAAGATTTGGGTCGTGTGCTCAACAGTGGTATTCTTTGAACACCCAGACGAGGTAAGATTCTAGCCTTCTCTTGTTATCATTTCATTTATATAGCATACTTGATATTAGAGTTGATTTATGGGTGTCGTTCCATCTGTTGTGGTTTTCCCCTAGCCATAGAGATATTCTCCTCATAACACAACCTGATCGTAATGGTACTATCACTTGTCAGTGCTTTTCTCTATGGTCCCACCCACCCTTCCTGACACCCTTATTATCCACCTATCTCATTTGATTCTTCTCTTTTTCTCGTCTATCATGATACCCATCACCTATAATTTATTTTTCAATGCAGACCTGCCTACCCATTTTTTCCTCTGCACAAATGGCCAACACATGTGCCTAAGAACTCAAAACCTTGATTGTCGACAACATCTAGAACAAGGAGGACATCAAGAATCTCAATTCTAACATTATAAAGCTAAATTACTCCATTCATATCCTCTAGGACCAATGTGCCACCATCAAAGACATCAAAGACACACTCGATCAATTGATGAGATGATCCCTAAACCCTACATCTTCTAAAAAACCTTCCTATAATGAAGACATTGACTATTCCCATTTACAAGGTCCTCATTCAAATCACCTTCCTCGAGACCTATTCCTTCCCATAATTGAGGGGAAAAAAATTGATGGCTCAGATCCCACTGGCTAGGTCACTCAAATGGAACATTATTTCTCTTTGTATGGCATTACTAATGAGTTGGAAAAACTTCATTGCGGTATCCTCCATATAGACTTGGAATGTTGGCGATGGTGGTAATGGTGTAGAAAGGAACACCCAGGGTATGTTTCCTAGACATAGTTTGTAGCATATATTTATGAAATATTTGACTCTAACTCCCACCATTTAGGTTGTTTGACCTGTTATAAAAACAGGATCGTGAAGCAATACAATAAAAAAAATGTGGAAATAAAACACAAAAGATACACAATACAATACAGACACAGATATACATGATTCAACCAGTTTGGGCTACGTCCACCAGAGGAATTTCCAGGCGCTTCCTTTTATTGTCCAACAAATGAAGGGATACAACCTACAACACACCCGCTATAACTTCATCTTCTTTCTCTTGCAGTCTCCTCTCTCAGAATACGATAATCACACACATAAAAAACTGCAATACAATTCCCTCATAAAAGAGGGTTTCCTTCTAGGGAAAACATACCTAAAATAACTTCTATCATTATATCTATGACCTTATAATGAACGGTCCAGAACGACTAGAAAATTACAATATTTTACAAGCAATTTTTCCCAATATTTCACTTTGGGGGTGCTTCCGCCGAATGCCCCGCCAACAGGGGGATACAAAAATTGTCTCCCCCCTCCCCCTGGACCCTTGGTGACAGTTGTGTGGGGGTAATTCCCCCCACACCCCCCGTTAGGGAATGGGGTCCAAGCATGGCTGAAACAAACCTTTGAATCAAGAAGATAATTAGGCTCCACAACCAACATGATGGGGTTGAAACAATATGGGGCAATGGAAGAATCTATTGCCACCTTTGAGCACTTGTATTTTAGAACAGAGGGCATGTCATATGCCTTCTTCAGGGAATGATTTATTAGTGGCATAAAATATGAAATTCATTCTCACGTCCTAATGGCACACCCCCATACTTGGATGGAATCTACTAACTGAGCCAAGGAAGCACAATAGATTGTATCCTCCCAGACCAAAAAACTCTCCTTTCTCCTCTCCCTAAACCCAACAATATCGCTCCTCCTGCAACTCCTCTTAAGATCCATAAATTAACCTGGGTTGAAATGGATGAACGACAACGCGAGGGTCTTTGCTATAATTTTGATGATAAATATTTTCCAGGGCATAAGTGTAAGGAACAAAATATTTTTATGGCCATGTCTAAGGATGCTTATGAAGAGGAGGAAGATGTTTCCTCTGTGGCTGAGATACCACCACCATTTGATATGAATCGATCGTCTGATCTAAAAAAAGTTGAATCTATGATTTCATTGAATTCCCTCACTAGCTTCTCTTCTCCCTAATCCCTCACGTTAATTGGTAAAATTAAGAATCAGAAAGTCAATATCGTAGTTGATAATGGCAACACCCAGAATTTTATTCATCACAAAATTTCCCAAGAAATCAACTATTATATCCATGCATTCAATAATTTTCAAATCATGATTGCCAATAGAGGTTCCATGAAATGTGGAGGACGTTGTAAAAATGTGTGGCTCCAATTTGGTCAGTACCACCTTAAACATCATATGTTTTTTATTGACATGGAAAGTTGTAACATTGTGCTCAGTGTCAAATGGTTACGCACTCTCAGTCCCATTCTCATGGATTTTAAGTAATTAACCATGCAATTCTAACAGGAGGGACAATAGTATAGTTTCCAAGGAACCACAACAGACTCCCTTGAGATCATCAGTTCCCATCAAATGGAAAATCTCCTAAAAAAGGGTCATGATGGAATTATCACTCAACTCCACTCCATTCATGCCATTGAGACACCCTATTTTCATCCTGACCTCCAATATATACTCTCCTGACACCAAGCTATTTTTTCCATTCCCTAAGGACTTCCCCCTTCTCGTGGAATCCATGATCATTCCATTCCTCTCATACTGAGCAATCCTCCTCCCAATGTTTTCGCTCATCGTCATCCCTTTTCCTAGAAGAATGAAATTGAGAAAATTGTTCAAGAATTAATCAAAGAGGGTGTTATTTTCCTAGTACCAACCCCTATAATTCTCCTATGGTCATGGTACTCAATAAATAAGGCACTTGGCACAAGTGTCTTTATTTTTGCGCCCTCAACAAACTCATCATCAAAGACAAATTTCTCATTCCTGTCATTGATTACCTCTTGGATAAATTGAGTGGTGCTCAATACTTCACCAAACTTGATCTCCATTATGTCTACCACTAGATTCGTATGAATGAGAAAGACATTCCCAAGACTTCATTTAGAACTCATGAAGGTCACTATGATTTCTTGGTAATGCCCTTTGGCTTGTCTAATTCTCCCTCCACTTTCCAAAGTCTCATGAATCATGTTTTCCGTCCTTTTCTCCATCATTTTTCCTTATTTTTCTTTGATGATATTATCATCTATAGTAAAAATTAGACTGCCCATATCACTCATGTGGATCAAGTTCTCTATATCCTCTCTTAGCACCAACTTTTCCTCAAACAATCTAGATTTCCCTTTGGAGCCTCAAAAGTGGAGTATCTAGGTCATATTGTCGGAAAGGATGGTCTACGGGTGGATCCTAAGAAAATTGAAGCTATGCAGGATTAGCCTTGTCCTAAAACTCTTAATATATTGCGTGGTTTTCTGGGTTTAATGATCTATTATCGCAATTTTGTTTGAAATTATGGAAAAATTCTAGCACCTCTCTCTTCTCTCCTTAGAAAGAATGATTTCACTTGGACTCCATTAGCTGATCAATTCTTCCAGGCCTTGAAAGAAGATATGTGCACAAATCTTGTCCTGACACTTCCCGACTTCACAGAGTCTTTTATCTTGGAATGTGATTCTTCATGGAAAGGAATTGGGGTTGTCCTCATGCAATATGGCAGGCCTTTGACCTTCACTAGAAAAAAACGTTTGAAGAGAAATTTGGGACAATCAATATATGAAAGGAAATATTGACTACTCTGGATGTTGTGGATCTTTGTCATCCTTATATATTGGGGCAACACTTCCAAATTAAAATTGATCATCAGAGCCTCAAGTATTTTCTGGAACAATGAATTTCATCCCCGGAGAAACAAAAATGGGTGACCAAGATATTTGTCTATGATGAAGGGAAAAGAAAATGCAGTGGTTGACATTGTTATACAATTATTTGTCACCTGATCACTTGATGGGCATCATCTAGAGGTTAGTAGTCTAAAATACTGAATTATACCACTTTTCCCTTGATTTTACAATACCTTTTTGCCTAGAGTTGGTTGTCCCTTTACATCCTATGACCAAAATTGTCGGCCACTCCTTATCCTCTTTCAAAGAGAAATCAATCGCTCCCTACAAGAATGCAAGGTGTGATCGGGTTTGCTACTACTTATTTAGGATTAGTTTCCATGAGATGATATTAAACCTCAGATTTTTCGTGGTTTGACCTCGAGAAGCTTGTTGTATTAGGCATATAGATCCAATCTAGATTAACCTTTGATATTATCTCTATTATCCTATATATTGAGGGTGTCTCATGGGAAAAAGGGGGGAGAAAGGAGAAAGCAAACTTATCTTGGTGGTTTGATTACAGAGCTTGGGAAAGGTCTGCATCACTTTCCTTGATTGTAAGTTGTAAACCATTTGTTTCGTTAATAGAAGATATACAAGATTTTCCTCCTTACTTGATTTTATGTAATTGTTATAATATTTGTAAGGAAATAGTATTCTCATGTTATTTCACTAGATATATTATTCGTTTATACATGATTCATTTGATCTTGTGAAAGGTTTATGTGTGTCTATATCCATTCAGATCCATGTTGGTAAGAGTGAAGGTCATATTTGAGATAGATAACAACTAAGGAGTGTGTAGGGACAACCATCAGTTCATTGGGTAAACCTTTCATTATATCAACTCGTAGATTCTTATCGTGTATAACTTGTATCTAGGAAAATATTTAGTTTACATATCTATTGTTTCTTAGGTCTAGGAAGATCCTAAGGGAGCTATCTCTTGCAGGGTTTATTTACCCCACAATAGACTAGAAGCTCCACTGGGGAGGTCATTGTTGTTTAGTCAATTTCTTCCTCAACTTTTGAATTCACATTCTCAAGATCTTTGCATGTTTTAAGCCCTGATTTTTGTTTTCATTCTATCCATAAGTCTTTTTTGAGTCTGTTTGAAAATGTTCAGACCCAGCTATGATAGATATGTCTTGGATCTATTATTTTTCACACTTGCATGATTGTGGTCATGGGTATTCTATTCCCACAGAGCAACCAAACCATTTTGGTCGCTAGTTGCTCCATTGCAGGGAGAGACCCTACCAAGAATTACACTGCTATGTGCAACTAGTTCTTTGTGGTTTCCCTATAGTACTATACAAGGAGAAACCAATGCTTTTTGGTTTCCCTATGGTCATTAATAGGGTGCGACCAGGATCTAAAATCCATTTTTGAAGGGGCATCCTTCAAAAAAATCCTAGATCTATGTCTGTCCTTTCTTCCACCCCTCCAAATCTCTCTCAGATCTGTCCCAACAATCATTGTTGCAACATTTTCAAAGTTATTTTGAAATATCTTATTTTGTGTGCCATTTTGTTTATTTGATTAAAAACACTTTTTTGTTTTTGTGGGTACGGTTTAGATCATCTAATATTACTCCCCGACTTTTAGTGTTGATGGTACTTTTGTGAAGAGAGTTCATTTGTTTTTAAAAATATTTTGGGTTTTTCGTTAGATTTTCTTGCATTCTTTAAACAAAGCCAACTCTCTTGATTTTCATCTCATCTTAGAGTGCAATCCTTTTTCAAGTTATTTGAAAACTTCTTTTTACTATTGAAATCTTGAGTTTTTTGCGTTTACGACGTTCTTATGGTTGAATGTTTTATTCCTTGGGTGTTGGTTTTCTCCACCTTCATTCACTTTTGAGTTCTTTGCAAAGTGTTGTTGAATACTTTCATTTTGATTAAAAGAAAAAGAAGAAGAAGTTTCTATTTTGAGTTTTCATGTGATTTGGAAAGAAGAAAGCAAAAATTTTGCATCCTACTTTCATAGTTGGAGTGTCTTGGTACATCATTGAAAGAGCTTGTTTTTGTTTGGAATTTTGGAAACATTAAAGTGATAGTTTTGCATTTCAAATTTTTTCCATTTGAAAAAATAAAAGTGAAAGTTGCATGATTTTGGGTGTTTATTTACATTAAGAAGAAAAATATATTTCTCCTTCTCGCAAATAGGATTCATTGAAAGAAAAATATTTGCATTTCATTATTTCTGCATAGTTTTGGAGTTAATTCATCACATCATTAGTTTCAACTCCGTACACCATTCTAAGTAAAAGCAACTGTTAAAAAAAATGTGCTAATAAAATTAAATAGACATTTTTTTTAGTACACCAACAATATCTTAGAGATAGAGTCTTTGGACTAGGAAAAGTGAGTAAATTGTCCAAGACTACTACACAAGACTGTAGAACACTAGAGGGGGAAAAAATCCAACCGTCGTATAGGAATAGTTGGGAACCCCCTCTAAAACAGGGGATAAACATGAGGTCATGTGCGGAAGGGAAAATAAGATTACCCCTCCAAAGCCTAACCAACCGTAGTGGAAAGAACGTATATTGGGGGGTTTAATTGAGTGTTATTGGTTCATTTAATCTCAGTGCTTCATGAATATTCAATCCGTTCGAGGTCCTTAGGAGTATTACCAGTTCACTTTTCTTTAGTCCTATGGAAGAGATTCATACTTTGTTATCCTTCCCATACGTTCAGTCCCGATTGTTGACTGTACCCCCAGGAGGTCGACTATGAGTTGGTAACCCTAGTAACCTTTCCTAGGTATCTATAGAGGTTATTTTGGGGGGCTTCCCATGGTACCTAGGGAATAAATCGTATCACACTTTCAGTACCCTTGGAGAGTGATCCCACAAAGTGAGGGTTTCTTGCACCGAGAAGGGATGTTACATGGAGATCAGGGTAACTACTTCGCATATCTTCGTTGACGTCTTAACATCCCATTTTTAGAAGATCCTTATATCTACTGTTGTTTGGTTGATAATCACCTATAGATTTTTTCTTAAGGGTGTGTTCTTTCGACATCCATAGTTATCCTTAGGGATTTTTATTTCTATTATACTTTCATCATGGCCAACCAAGGTCTCTAAAGATCTCAAAGAATGCAAGCATTGTATCCTGAAGAACGTGATCTTCCATAGAACCCTTCTAATGAAGGAACTATTAATGAATGATTTTCTTATGAAATCGGTATCATAGCTCCCCCAAGTGACCAGCCTGAAGGAGTGGTCGAAACCATGGAAGAAGGTTTTCCCTATTCCACAAATCCACTTTTGGATGATCCTTTTGGTCAACCACTCATTGAGTTGCCATTGATGAGTTATCATGATGCTTTTTTTGCTTACCATTTTCCACTCGATATGTACAGTAGGAAATATTTTGGCTTGCATGCGTCAACATATAACTATAGAGATGGAATAGTGATCCCCCCACTGGATCCTGAGATAACCACTCTAGCATACATTACCATTGTTGGAACTTATTCTTTGTGGGAAATGTTTTTGACCCATGTTACCCCGACTCAATTGTCGATGATTACAAATTTTCTTCCCGCATCTCTAGTTGCACACTTGAATACACCAAACACATTACTTGGTCATCCTTATGGCTTCATCTAGTATAGTGACCAACAGTGTTGCTACCTCATGAGGTCCTGTGACAAGTAGCTTCATTTTTCCTTCGCCCAATCAAGGTGTTCACCCAATGACAACTCCACAAATTTTTCCACATACACCCAAGGGGCACGTAAAAACTAGAGGTCCACCTTTGTTTGTAGTCCAATAACATGCTAGAAGGTAGCCTTCTACTATGGGTAATTTTTCACCTGGGGGGAACCTTCAGTTGCAGGTCAAGTTCCAGTTGGAGAAAAAACTTTTTTTGTGGGAGAATATTTGATCTGGGGACAACAACAAATTGGGGGGAAACCTTCATCTGTATGAAAATAGCCTCCTTGGAAACAACAACCTACTTGGATCCAACAACCAACTGGGGGAAAACAACCTGCTTGGAGCCAATAACTAGTTGGGGGGGAACTACCTATTTGGGTCCAACAACCAGTTGGGGGGAAACCAACTGGAGGTTAGCAACCATTTTGGGGACAAACCCACACTGGAAACCAACCTCGACCCTGGGGGAAGAATGTTCTGGAAAACCCTACAAGAATTTATAGTGGTTTACCATATCCGGGAGTGTAAAATAGTCCATGGGGTCAACCCAATCTGGCGGGAATATCTCTGCAAGAAGATCTTCCCACTCAAATGATGAACCCCATGTTCCCTACTCCCCAGGCCACTCAACCATATATGGGTGGACCATTAGGATTTAACATGCCATCCCAACCTATGTATGGTCCTACTGGTACTTTGATGTTGCATATGTCTTACCAGTATTAAAAACAAAACTGACAACTTCCTTTCTTGGCTACCTTATATCTTCTAGACTTGTCGCATTTGAAAAATGATCCCATACAACATGCCCCATTCTGGCCCCCTATCCTTACCAAAATACCATCCGACATCCCAAAGTTCGACGAAAAACCTAGAGAATATCCTAACAACCATGTTATGACCTTCCATCTATGGTGTTCTTCTAACTCCCTGATGGATGATTCCATTCTATTATGAATTTTCCAAAGAATGCTCACAAGTTCGACAACCAAATGGTATATTGAGCTTCCGCATAACTCCTTTGTCGACTTTAATTCTCTTTCCATGGATTTTCTGACACATTTCCAATTGCCCATACACTACGAGACCAGTACTGAGATTTTAACCTCGCTTCGACAATCCACATCCACTAATATTTTTGATCATATTCATGAATGGAGGAAATGATGATGGTTTATTAAAGCCATTATTTCAGACCAATTCCTGGCATATTGGTTCACAAAGTCACCCCTCCCGTCCATTGCTAGAGATGTCGCCATGAGAGGTGTTGTAACCGAGTAACAAGCAATCATTCATGTTCAATATTTAGACTTGGTATATTCCTAGTTAGGAACACTATATGATCTAATCCCTCATGCTCCTCAACCATCGAATGATCCATAAAAACCAACCCCTGGATCCCATGTTGATGGCGTAGTGGGTTTCGTAAAATTACAGTTTGCGACATAATCGTAGACTAGTACAAATACCAAGTCTCCTCCATCTCTTGCACAAACCTATGAGGTGAACTCGGTTCATTCCGCTTCATCTCGTTGATTCATAGAAAATAAGAAAAATAAGGGTAAATCCAAAAAATCTTCTAACCAGTAGGAGAGTAAAAACACCCAAGACCCCAATGTTGGGGGAAAAAAAATAAAGGTGAAATATACTTGCATGGTATGTAAGGAAGACCACTTCACCAAATAATTCCCATGCCTTGCCAAGATTCATCAATACCTTGAGTGAGGGGGACCTCCTTCCCAACCAACAACATTAACCAATCCTTTCCCCGAGAAAAAGCAAATGGTCACACAAGTTCCTGCACCTCCACCCGAGGGAAATGCAGAGTCCTCATCTGCGAATATCATGATGGATAAATCCATGGTGGAACTATCCACTTGAGTGATGAACTATGAATCCCAAGAAGGGGATCCTTCATCTAAGGACCCTACATCGACTATACCACCTAATGGCCCTCTCACTTTAGAAAAACCATCTTTCAAACCTGTGATCCACCCTTCGAAAGAGGTAATTTGAAAGACTGCCCATAATCTGAATGCACATAAATCTCAACACTACAACATAGTGGAAGATATTTCCCAAGAGCCATGTGCCATGTTAGCACTCAAAGTATTGCAGAGTTTTCCTTCACATCGGAAATCCTTGCTATCAACCATGGGGGGAATTGACCCTTCGGAGTCCAACATTATTTGCTTTGACATAGAATAGAGTGAGCCACGTCTCTCACACCAACTGGCATTGCAAAGCACATTTGGTTGTCTAAACTAGAATATATTTCATACGGTGATCGACAAAGGAGAGACCACTTTCATTATGTTTTTTGATGTTGAAAATCCCTTGGTTCTCCACAACTCACCACATCTCCAACCATCCTAAAATATTTTGATGGACATTATTTCAAACCTCACCAAATTCTCACCTCCTTACCCATCGAGCTCAAGGGAAAGACTATCTCCATAGAAGTTGAAGTGGTAGACGCCACACTTGACTATAATCTACTCTTGATTCACACTTGGTTCTATACAATGAAGGTTGTTACATCCAATTTCTTTTACATTGGACATTTTCCCCATCAAGGAAAGATAGTCACAATTGACCAACTAGATTATTGCACACCTGGCGTTCGAGCTAATCCTAGCACCAATGTGCCCTTCATAGGTGAATCTTCTGGGGGGGTATGAAAGTGTCGGTATAGGAATGTTTAAATATCCATTTCTTATGGGTATATTCCCCCTTCCTGCACCCGAAACTACCCATATCTCTTCTATCAACATGATTTTCTCATCTACTAGTGGATCCCTCGGGTTAGTTGATCCTTGGGTGGTACCTCATCTTGAGGATGTTGACTCATATTGAGCATCTATCCCACTCACCATGATTGAGATTACCGATCAGGACATCCCTTCGACACATATTGATATTGGTCAACAAATCCATCCTCATGTGGAGTGTGATCAACCTTCTTCACCCATATAGGTTGTTGACTCACTTAGTTCTCATGATTTCTTAGATACTAAGTTTCCTTCAGAAGAGAGAAGCTTATAAGTCACGACTTCCATTGATAATCCCATAGAGGATGAGGATCATCACACCTTCCTCCATAATTTGGAATTGATGATATTTAACATGATGAGTTTTGATTCGAGACTAAGGGCATTTGTTGGGGCATCTAGTGAAATCCCTAGTCTTAACCCTTTTCCACCTCGGTTATCTTTCTCGGAACTTGCCAGTGAATCTTATGTTATCTCCTTCATTGAATATTTGTGTTTTTTACTTCCCTCATGTCTTGATGGATCCCATCAATGAGCTTCCATATCTCACAAAAACACTCATGATGAATATCTTCAGCCGCAAAGATTTGTTCCTATGTGGCATGACACTAGCATGATGTTCCATATGACGCCTCTAACGATTCATGAGTTATTCAATTATGAAAAAGATCCTTGGCCTGAGCCTAGTAATGGGCTCTCCTTTGTCTAAACCATGAATATGTGTAGTGCCTTGTACATGGGTGTGTGGTGTGTTTTATCACCGAAAAATTGTCTGCAACATTACAAACAATGGTTGAAGAAAGACATCAAATCCAACAAAAATTAGTACACCTACAACATCAAAATCCATCAAAAAGGCATAGAACTATATAATTGGTTCAAAAAATCAAAGTGTGTGAATTCACCAAAGGAAGCGCACGCACTGTGCACGGAATGTGCGGGCTAACACAACCCTAAATGTGCATTGTATGTAGAATGCACAAGATGCGTGAATGTCTATGAGAAAACTCGTGCACTTCTCATGAACGATGCATTTATGAAACTTGTCGGCCTCTCAACCACTTCCAGTCCGACCCCCAACACAATTTGACACTCAGATCTGAGCGAAATCTAGCTTGGAGGATGGTCAAGGGCTAGGAAGTGCCCTAAAAGGCCCCTTGTTCACATCATGAACTAGTTATATCTTGCCATGAATGGACACTATAAATATATGCCCTAGGTGTGTAAATAAAATAAGAACTTCAAGGTATTGTTGTGCTGCAAGAATTCTTCTTGGAGAATCCTCTTTTCTCTTTGAATCATTCAAGCATTATAGCAAGGGCCATTCAACTCACCTCTTGAGAGGATTGGCATTGTATTTCTTCACCATTGTTATTTTCCATTGTATGAAGAGAAGAGATCTCTATTAGGGAACTCAAGATCCCTCACAAGGAGGAAAAGGGGATTCATAAGTCCCTGCCTTTCTCTACGGTGCTATCCTATCAATACATTGATCCATTGGTAGCTATATGATTGTCAGTTTTTAATTTTCATGGTTCTAGTTCTTGCAAGCTTCTCTAACATTTATTTCCTTTTGTTTTTATTTTCATTTTCTTGTTTAATGTGTATTTGGTTATCTAATCAACTCACAAACCTTTGTCTTGTTTAGCTAACTTAACTAGGCAAGTAAGTGTTGTGTTTTTTCTCACCAATGTGGAAAAACCAACACAACGGTGACTTTTACCAAAGGATGTCAAAAATGTAACCAATCCCAAAAATAAATACCAAACCGAAAGGATAAAAGTACAAGAACGACCAATAAATAACTTAGATGTGAATTCAAGTAACCACCAAGCCAGGAAAAAATGACAAAGTGGACCAAAAAGGGCCAAAAAGACTATAAATAAAGGTGGACAACTCATTTTTACCATTGCAAGTTGGAAATTAACCAAAAGGTCAAAAAACCCTTTCGTTAAAAGAGAAGATTCTTGGAGCTATAGTGGACGAAACAACCTTCTATTTGGACCAAGTAAGTACAAACTACCTATTCTTGCATTTCAATACTTCCTTTGTAGTTTAATTTGGAGTTTGGGAGGAGCGCGCTCTTGTAAAAAGGGCGGCCATGCATGTACGCGGGTTGTCCAAGGCCATCCCACGTATGGACTTGGGTTTTCCAAGGCTAGCCCACATATGTACTCGATCATAATAATAAACAACCTGCGTACATACACGACTATGTAATAAACAACCCATGTACACCCTCCTTTGCATTGAAAAAATATAAAAGTAAGCATTAACTCCTCTCCATTTTTGTCATGTGACAGGATGTATGTTCACTATAGGGAGAGAGAGTAGGAGGATGTCGACGTCTTGGTCGAGGAGGACCCTGTGTCCATCGCTTCACTGAAACAATGTGAATTATCGAAGTTCTTCTAGTGTCCATTTATGAGGGCACAATCGAGGCTTCTCAATGCTCTTATGGAGTATTGTCATCCCGATGCAGAGGAATTTATTTTGGAGGGTCAATCACTAACCTTGACTATAGAGGATATATACTTTATGACTGGCCTCTCGAAAAGAGGGGAACCAATCAACTTGAGGATTTTTCCTCTGGGGTCATTGACGCAGACCTATCGGCCCTCGGGCTAAGATCCGCTCACAGGATCGTTCTTTATCTCCCTCAAGCCGAATCGGCTCTTTAGATTTCCTGCTGGAATCACAAATTATCGATCCATAGGTCCTTCGGGAAGCTCCTCTGTGCGAACAGCACTAGGCGTGAGCTCCACCTTCTCCAAGCGACCACAACGCTAACACCAAGGCCCAATTCCAAAGGCACTTGTCACAATCTCGCGATCTCGCGAGTTCGCGAGTCGAATCTCTTGACTCCTCCATCTCAATCCTGCGATACCTAAAATCATGAAATGGTTATAGCTCCCTTCTGTCAACACCTTCCTTGAGTGACCACTGGCTAAGCTCAACGCTATCTCCTCTCGCTACTCGCACCTTCGCGAGTTTCAACGTCCAAACTTGGCACCTTCCCTTCACGAACCCCCGAGAAGCGATGTTGACTTTTCTCCTCGCATTCTCTCTACTCGCGACTTCGCGAGTCGAAGGGTTGAACTCTTGTTCCCTTATCTCATGAATCTCCAAGACGTAAGAAGTCAATGGAGTGTTGACTCCTTTCCTCCTGCTGATGCGTATTCACCTGTCAATCACCCAGGCCCACCTTATGGTTTTGCCACGTGTCCTCCCATGCCCGACTCTTGGCACTTCGCTACTTCTGATGTTGAAAGTGACTCCTCTCAACCTCCGAACCCCCAAATGCATGATAGGCGATGGGGTTCCTGATCCAATGGTCCTCCAATGACCTGGATCCAATGGCTATCCTTGCTCCTCATGATTTCGCGACTTCGCGACTTGGAGCACCCAACTCTTGGGCTCTCACCCGAATCCTGGATCTCTTCGGCACTTCGTCGAATCCGCGATTGCTGCCACCTATCCTCCTCAGATGGATGGTTGTGATTCTCTCGCGAATTTGCCACTCATGACTTGGAGCACCCAACTCCTGGGCTCTCACCTTGCAAACCTCCGAGTTTGCGAGATCCCTAGATCTCTACCACCTGTCCTCCTCAGATGGATGGTCATGATCCTCTCGCGACTTTGCTACTCATGAAGTTGAAGGACTTCCCTCTATGACTCTTGATGTCTGAATCCTCGATATGGGTGATCTCATGACATGTGTCTGCTCCCAGACGAACGGCTCAGATTTACTCGGGACTTCGCTACTCACGAAGTCAAGATGCTCACCTCTGTGAGTCTCAGTGCCCGAATCTCCGAAACGGATGATTTTGCGACACGCGTCCTCCCGCAGACGGACGGCTCAGATCTATTTCACCTTCTTGTGATTTTTGATGTCGAGTGTCTCGACTCTCGTCCTCCAGACCCCCGAACTCTCGAACGCTGATATCCCAATACGAACTCCTTCTTGGAACTTTTTCTTCTACAGCTCTTCGCGTGAGGTTTAAACCTCGTGAAACTCTCGACAGATCCAACGACTATTGTCTTGTTGGACCAAGATCTGATGGATCAGACCTGTCTTTCCATTGCACCTTTCCTATGTTTCCTGGACATGAATGCACGGTCCAGATTCTCTCGGTTGATCTGACGATAGCTGTGCTCCTTCCGAGCTTTGGCACTTTCTTCCCAGACTTGAAAGAATTTCAAATTCTCAAAGGCCTCAACCTTTGTTCATCTTCCCTGCGAGCTCTACAACTTGAGTCTCGCCAGCACGTATAAGAACGTTGCTTCTCCCAATATTTTCTCTCAAATCCTCAAGGGATTGCGCAACTTTTGCGCCTCTGCAGAGTCTTTGCACACAAAGTGCTACTCCTTCTAAGCTTTCTGCTACTCAGACCTCTAAGGAATTTTATCCTTCTTCTGCAAATGGAGGATTTGGATGCCCTCCTAGCTATCCTTCACTCAAGCAACCTGTGGCTGAGTGATCAGGGTGTTCAGCAACCCTTTGAAGATCCTTCAGTGGACTCTTCCCCAATCACAGAACTCAACAGTGTTCCCTTCTTCTCTGTGCCTATCTGCACACTGTCTCAATGCCCTCCTGGCAGAGTATCAAGAACCCTCAATGATTCTTGCTTCTATCTGTACTTCATAGTAGAGTTCTTCCTCTATGCACTCCTTGCACTGGCTCAATGCCCACCTGGCAGAGCTTTACAGAACTCCTCAGAGCTTCTGCCTTCTTCTGAACTCACAACAGAGTTCCTTTGTGCACTCCCTTGCACCTGCTCAATGCCCACCTGGCAGAGCTTTATAGAACTCCTCAGAGATTATGTCTACAACTGTGTTTCTCCACGGCCTTGCCTCCTGAGGTGTTCAACAACCTCAAAGGTCTTCCCTCGAGTTAATGACTTCAGCTTATGTGCCCACCTAGCTCATCTTTGTCTGAATCCACAGAGTTCAGAAGTGCATATATGCACTGGTATTCAGAGACCGTAGTACTCTGTCACGCCCTCCTGGCATGAAACCACAAAGAACCTCTCAAGTCTGAAAAATCAAACAAGTCCCTGCAAATGCAAACCTACAACATACATCTACAGAATATAAAGAACACTCAAAGACATTCATTTAACACAGGAACTATGCAGGAAAAACTGCTTCTTTGTATTAAATGGAAAATTCCTGTTTTTACAAGGTGTTCCTGAGCTTAGACTTTAACAGAGTCTCGGCTCTTTCTCTTATGCTCTCTCCTTCCTAAAAACTATTACAAAATGAGATCGAAATTGATCTTTTACAAGAGGGGCTCTTCGAGCTCTTCCCTCCAATCTACCTACCGTATTCAATAGCATTGAATGGGTTGTCTAGTCCGCAAATTGGATCTAGATCTCAGCCTTACAAAAATTAAAGGCCTACCTACTCTAATGCCTACACAAAGGCACGACTTCATGGCTCAATAGCCTAAAACATTAGATTACATTCAATTTCAAAATTGAAGGCAAGGGTTGCACCTCTCTTCAACCTTGAGTGCATGTGTTGATGCGGCTGGCTAGCTGGATGGCTGACATGGAGAGATGCTCCTGCATCATACTCCTCAGCTACAAAATTCATGATCTCTTTCTCATGAGCTTCCTCTCTCAGCTTTGGAAATCCTCCTAGATCCCAAACAAATTTTTGGAGTTGTTCATTTGCTTCATCTCTTTGATGTTGTTGTTGCTTATGCATTGTTGTTGTTGTTGTTGCTTCTTCTGCTTCTCTGCTAAGCTTCTCCTCACTGGGAGTCTCTGCTGACCTGATCATCAGCTCCCTGATCTTCTCGATCACTTCATCCTACTACTCCAATGGTTGGCTCTGTTCATGCAGTTTCCCCAGCTGCAAAAATTTTCTGCAATTGGGCAGATCACTGTGATCTCCCATGCCATCTTCTTCATCTTCCTCTATGGCCTTAACTTGCCACCCTGCTACAGATTTCATCTCTGCAGTATTCTCTTGACTATCTTGTTGTTCAGTCACCTTCTCTGACAGTGCAACTTCTTCCAGTTCTCCTTCTAGCTCTAGATTGTTCAGCCAATCCTCCAGCATCTCCAGCTCCATCGCCCATGGAGTGATCAATTTGCCTGTCTGCTCTTCGGCTTCTTCTGCTGCCAGCTTCAGTGCTGCAGCTTCCTTCTTTTCAGCTTCCTGGCTGAAAGTATCGAGCCATTCCTTAGAATACTCATTCCCTTTTTCTTCTTGTGCTTGGGCAGTCTCAAGTATCTGCTCCAATTTTTCTCTGACAACCTCATCTAGTTGTCCTTCTTCTGCTGTTGTTGCATCTGCAACACAGATTTATGCCTCCCCTTGGGAAAATGGTAGGAATATTTCGATTCCCCCAATCATTTGAAGATTTTCCTGATCTTCCTCTTCTGTCAGCTGCAACTGCTAATCCAAACTCACCTCTGAGTTTATGAGACTCTCAGATAATCTCATTTTCTCATCCCTGCCCACCTGGAAATATGGGATTTTCCTACTGCCCTCCTGGTAGTCTATGGAATCAATTGATCCCATCTCTATTCCCTTGCCCACCTGGAAAATTGGAAACTTTCTACTGCCCTCCTGGTAGTCTATGAGATCCCGCAGCGATCTCGATCCATTGCCCACCTGGCACTGTGAAATTCCCTGGTTGTCCTCATGACAGTCTGTGAGATCCCGCAGTGATCTCAACCCTTTTCCCACCTGGCAATTAGGAATTTCTTCTCTGTCCTCCTAACAGTGCTTGAGATCTTTAGCTGATCCCAATTCATCCTTACTACTGAGACTTCTCCCAGTCTCTGGTTTACATATCTGAACCCTTTTCTCTGGTCTGTTGAGGTTTTTAGCAGGCCTCAACCACCATTTTAACAGCTTACACTGTCTTTTCGCCATCTCGCTGTCTATTTGCCCTGTTGGAAAATCTGATGTTGTCACTCTGAAACCTTGAGTGTTTCCAGCCTCTTCCACAGTCCTCCTGACTGTCTATGGACTGTTTCCTACCTGTAAACAATCCTCTATAGACTCCTCAGTACTCTGCCTTCTTTTGCCTTCTCCCTTTGCTCTAAATATACAAACAGAGTTCTAGCTTTGATACCACTTGACGCATACCTATCGGCCCTCGGGCCGAGATCCGCTCATAGGATCGTTCTTTATCTCCCTTGAGTTGAATCGGCTCTTTAGATTCCCTGCTAGAATCACAAATTATTGATCCACAGGTCCTTCGGGAAGCTCCCCTGTGCGAACAGCACTAGGCGTGAGCTCCACCTTCTCCAAGCAAGCACAATGCTAACACCAAGGCCCAATTCCAAAGGCACTTGTCACAATCTCGTGAGTTCGCGAGTCGAAGCTCTCGACCTCCTTCTCAATCCTGCGATACCCGAAATCACGAAACGGTTATAGCTCCCTTCTGTCAGCACCTTCCGTGCGTGACCACTGGCTAAGCTTAATGCTAGCTCCTCTCACTACTCGCACCTTCGCGAGTTTCAACGTCCAACCTTGGCACCTTCCCTTCACAAACCCCCGAGAAGTGATGTTGACTTTTCTCCTCGCGTTCTCGCTACTCGCAACTTCGTGAGTCGAAGGGTTGAACTCTTGTTCCCTTATCTCATGAATCCCCAAGACACGAGAAGTCAACAAAGTGTTGACTCCTTTCCTCCTGGCGATGCATATTCACCTGTCAATCACCTGGGCCCACCTTGTGGTTCTGCCACGTGTCCTCTCGTGCCCGGCTCTTGGCACTTCGCTACTTCTGATGTCGAAAGTGACCCCTCTCAACCTCCGAACCCTCGAATGCGCGATAGGCGATGGGGTTCCTGATCCAACGGTCCTCCCGTGACCTGGATTAAATGGCTATCCTCACTCCTCACGATTTAACGACTTCGCAACTTGGAGCACCCAACTCTTGGGCTCTCACCATGCGAACTTCCGAGTTCGCGAGACCCAAATCCTGGATCTCTTCAGCACTTCACCGACTTTGCGATTGCTGCCACCTGTCCTCCTCATATGGACGACTGCGATTCTCTCGCGACTTCACCACTCGCGACTTGGAGCACCCAACTCATGGGCTCTCACCTTGCAAACCTCCGAGTTCGTGAGATCCCTATATCTCTGCCACTTGTCCTCCTCAGATGGATGGTCCTGATCCTCTCGCGACTTCGCTACTCGTGAAGTCGAAGGACTTCCCTCTATGACTCTTGATGTTTGAATCCCCGATATGGGTGATCTCGTGACACATGTCTGCTCCCAAACAAATGTCTCAGATTTCCTCGGGACTTCGCTACTCACGAAGTCAAGATGCTCACCTCTGTGAGTCCCAGTGCTCGAATCTCCGAAACGGATGATTCTGCGACACGCGTCCTCTCGCAGACAGACGGCTCAAATCTATTTCACCTTCTCATAATTTCTGATGTCGAGTGTCCAGACTCTCTTCCTCCGGATTCCTGAACTCCCGAACGTCGATATCCCAATATGAACTCCTTCTTGGGACTTTCGCTTCTGCTGCTCTTCGCGTGAGGTTTAAACCTCGTGCAACTCTCAACAGATCCAACGGTTGTCGGTTGTTTGGGCCAAGATCTGACAAATCAGACCTGTCTTTCCATTGCACCTTTCCTACGTTTCCTAGACATAAATCCACGGTCCAGATTCTCTCAGCTGATCCGACGGTAGGTGTGCTCCTTCCGAGCTTTGGCGCTTTCTTCCCAGACTTGGAAGAATTTCAAATTCTCAAAGGCCTCAACCTTTGTTCATCTTCTATGCGAGCTTTGCAACTTGAGTCCCGCCTGCACGTATAAGAAAGTTGCTTCTCCTAAGATTTTCTCTCGAATCCTCAAGGGATTTCGCGACTTTTGCACCTCTGCAGAGTCTTTGCACACAAAGTTCTACTCCTTCTGAGCTTTCCGCTACTCATACCTCTAAGTAATTTTATGCTTCTTCCTTCTTCTGCAGATGAAGGATTTGGATGCCCTCCTGGCTATCCTTCACTCAAGCAACCTCTGGCTAAGTGCTCAGGGTGTTCAGCAACCCTGCGAAGATCCTTCAGTGGACTCTTCCCCAATCACAGAACTCAACAGTGTTCCCTTCTTCTTTGTGCCTATCTGTACACTATCTCAATGCCCTCCTGGCAGAGTATCAAGAACCCTCAATGATTATTGCTTCTATCTGAACTTCACAGCATAGTTCTTCCTCTGTGCACTCCTTGCACTGGCTCAATGCCCACCTGGCAGAGCTTTACAGAACTCCTCAGATCTCCTGCCTTCTTCTGAACTCACAACAGAGTTCCTCTGTGCACTCCCTCATACCTGCTCAATGCCCACCTGGCAGAGCTTTATAGAACTCCTCAGAGATTCTGTCTACAACTGTGTTTCTCCACAGCCTTGCCTCCTGAGGTGTTCAGCAACCTCAAAGGTCTTCCCCCAAGTTAATGACTTCATCTTCTGTGCCCACTTGGCTCATCTTTGTCTGAATCCACAGAGTTCAGAAGTGCATCTATGCACTGGTATTCAGAGACTGCAGTACTCTGTCACCACAAAGAACCTCTCAAGTCTGAAAAATCAAACAACTCCCTGCAAATGCAAACCTACAGCATACATCTACAGAATATAGAACACTCAAAGACATTCATTCAACACAGGAACTATGCAGGAAAAACTGCTTCTTTGTATTAAATGGCAAATGCCTGTTTTTACAAGGTGTTCCTGAGCTCAGAATTTAACAGAGTCTCGGCTCTTTCTCTTCTGCTCTCTCCTTCCTAAAAGCTATTACAAAATGAGATCGAAATTGATCTTTTACAAGAGGGGCTCTTCGAGCTCTTCCCTCCAATCTACCTACCCTATTCAATAGCATTGAATGGGTTGTCTAGTCTGCAAATCAGATCTAGATCTCAGCCTTACAAACATTAAATGCCTACCTACTCTAATGTCTGCATAAAGGCACGACTTCACGGCTCAACAGCCTAAAACATTAGATTACATTCAATTTCAAAATTGAAGGCGAGGGTTGCGCCTCTCTTCGGCCTTGAGTGCATGCACTGACACGGCTGGCTGGATGGCTGGCTGATGTGGAGAGATGCTCTTGCATCAGTCATTCAGCATTGAGGATTGCATCAACATGTAATGTGAGGCTAGCACTGAGAAAGTAGGTTCTCAAGGGCTGATACACAATATCACCAGCCTCTCTTTACAAGTGATCCTACTTTTGATCGGGTGGATTATTGGATCTACGACACTCCATCAGGCCTCACACGCACATATGCATTGTGCCATTCAGTGTTTGGAGGCAACTGTTTTTTACTGGAGTACCACCATGCTTGTATGCATGAAGAGATAGTTCACAGAGTGTCATTGGCATACCAACAAGAACTTTCGGTTTGGTATCATTCTATGCTCCTTCTTCTTTGAGAGGGTGCCTAGTCTCAGTCCCAGAGAGATGGTATGGGGGCATGTAGCCTCCTTCCCAGCAGTGAGCAGGTGGGGAGCTTTGTTGCCTAGACAAGGTGGAGGGAGGACTATAGAGGCCTTCAATGACAAATTTTTTGACTGGTGGGCAAGTCAGATCCCAGTGATCGAGGATTACCTGTATGCAGGGATCAACTTCATCAAAGATCTAGACATGCTTGTGCCTCCCAGCAAGGAGCGTGGCAATATAGGTAACATATATTTTAAAGTTTATTAAATTTTTAATTTTCATATATATCCTTTTTATGTGTGTGTAAAGTACTGACTTGTGAATCAGTTATGTACATATGTGGGGCTTGTTCGACTGGAAGACTTCACCAGGAATCAACTTCATCCTTGACTAGAGGCAGGACCAACAATGGTAGGAGGACCAACGGATGTGGGAGGAAGCCCAAACGGAGAGGCTGACAGAGTATTACGATGAGTGGAGCGAAACCTCACTGCGCTCACTCGTGCCATTCCTATGGTTGAGATCGAGGATCTCTCCTCGACCATGCAGCCACATGTAGTAGGGGTGCCTCGGACTTGGGTCCAGCTGTTACGGCGTCTTTTGAACGCCTTCATTGATTATAGGAGGGCCAAGAGGCCTCAACCTTAGATAGTTTTGGACCATTGATGTGCCGAGGGAACTTCTTGTACTATACATATATTTTGAGAGTGTAAGCCCAACAATGTAGACCGATGACTTTTGAGGCTTCCATGCCCACTTTTGTACTCATAACACTATTTTTGGACATATATATATACATCTTTCTTTCTTTATGGATAACATTTTTTACAAATGTATTTACATGTGTATGTGTGTGCTTTTCTTTTTATATGTGAGCAACATGCCAATCTAAAACTTGATTATCTAGAGTATTTGTTAGATGATTAAATATCCTAGGAACATGGATATACGTAATGTAATCAAAATATCGTTCTAAGATATGTACCCTAAGGAATCATCGGTGGAAAGTGGGACCATAAAAATGGTAAACCCCATTTAACTGGGACACAACTAGTTGAGCATCTAAGTAAACCTGGAGGTGAGAAATTCCATGTGACAGGCATCATGAAGCAATTATATCACTGCACTATACTCAACAACATTATTTGTTGCGTCACCTAGACAAATACCTCCAGAAGACAACAAATGGCCTCCAGGTGTGAAAATCACCCAAGCTGCGGAAGAAATCCTCCATGTGTGTCAGCTAGCGTCGTCCGCAAACCCAAAGTAAACCTCTGATTCACTTGACATCTGCCACAATAAAAAATAAGACATAAATAACTACATGTACACAATACAAAAGACAAAAATGTATAAGAGACTATACATATATACAAGAATCCACCTAGATGACCAACCTAAGAGTAGTACTCCTTAAGGTAGAGCCCATTTCTAGACTTCGCCAAAGCATTTCCCTCAAAATCAACCAGATCGTAAGCACCCTTCTTTAAGACCTCTTTCACAATGAAAGTTCTGAACCACATGGGTTTGAACTTGCCTACCCCTAGGGGATATTTTTCTTGATCATAGATCAAGAAAAGACCGCCTTCAGAGAAATCCCAAGGGTGAACAGACCGATCATACTGACACTTGACTCGTTGCTTATGACCCTCATTGGCTAATCCTGCATCATGATGTTTCTCATCGATCTGCTCGAGATGTGGAAGGTGTTCTCAAGCAATGAAGTGTCTGGAAGTAAATCCACTACCAACTTTAAAGAAGGGATATGGAATTCAATAGGTAAGACTGCTTCTAGCCCGTATACGAGTTGAAAAGGTGAAAAATTGGTGGCATTCTTCACAGACATTCGATAGGCCCACAACGATGACTATAACATCAAATGCCAATTCAACTTGGAAGAATTGATCGTCCACTGGAGGATAGTCTTAAGAGACTTATTCTCATCTTCAACCTGACCATTCGCTTGTGGGTATTAGGGTGACGAATGTTCATGTTTGAACCCGAGATTTGATGTTAATTCAGTCATCATTCTATTTTGGAAGTGACTGCCATGGTTAGTGATAATATCCTTCGGGATACTGAACCTTGCTACTAGTTGATTAAAGACGAAAAGAGATATGGTTTCACCATCATTGTTGAATGTTGGCATAGATTCAACCCACTTCGTGAAGTAGTATACTGCTACAATGATGTAACAATGTCCCCTGGTTGAAGTTGGGTGACATGTAGTAAAGTCAATCCCCAACTTGGTGAAAGGACCAACAATAATGACCAAAAAATAGGAGCGGGATATACCTGCATCTTCTGACAGAATATCTGGCATGGGTGGCACTTCTTGACCGCCTCCACACAATCCTTGATTAATGAGGGCCAAAAGTAACCTACATGTAGAATCTTTTGGGTTGTTTCCAACCTAGACAAATGACCGCCACATGCTCCGGTGTGACATTCATTCAAAACGAGCTCTACTTCTTCATGTGTGAGACATCGTCAAAGAATGCAATCTACGCCTCGACGATACAAAGTGTCATCGAGTATAAGATAATTTCGCGCCTAATGTTGAATTCGTCGACTCTCATTGCGAGAAGCAGAAGCGAGGAACTTCAAATTTTGGAGATACACAACTATATCTCCATACAAGAGGTCCAAAGATGCAATTAGAAAAAGATCTCCATTGATAGGTGATTCTTCGGGCATCATATCACTACACTCAATGGATAGTTCCGAAATGAGTTCGACAAAGACCGATGACTTTTTGGATTTCCCAGAAACAAAATCCAAGTCAAACTCTTGTAGGATAACTATCAATCTACTGATATTTCCGCCAATGACACGTCGTGTTAACACATATTGGAAAGGGTTGACAACGACAATGACAGTGATCTTGCAAACCAAAATGTAGTGACGGAACCGTTGGACAACATGGATAGCTTCCAAAGAAAGTTTCTCAACATGAGAGTATTTGAGTTCTGATCCAACTAGGCCTCGACTAAAATAATATATAACATGCTCTTCGGGCATGTCATCCTCTTGCACCAAGACCATTCCAATGGTCGACTCCACCGCAACCAAATACAACAAGAAATCTCTATTATAATCAGGAGGCCGGAGCAGAGGGGCAGACGTCAAGGAAAGTTCCAGTGCTTCAAAAGAGCGTTGAGCAGCTTCATCCCAACAGAATGGGACCCCTTTTTTCAAAATAAGCATGAACCCTTTAGTGATATCGACATAATTAGCGACAAAACGTCGAAGAAAATTATCTTTCCCCTGTAAGTCCTAAAGCTAGGGTATTGTGCATGGGGGAAGAAATTGAATCATCGCCTCAACCTTGAGAGGATCAACCATGATCCCTATTGTCGATATAATGAAACCTAAAATACAACCTGACGTCACGCAAAAACTGCATTTGTTATGACTCAAGTGAATCTAATAGTAGTGACATCGCTCAAATATTAGTTGTAGATGAGCAGGATGATGAGATCTCTTGCGAGAACGTGATGTTAGATCATCGAGGTACACCTCAACTATGTGATTGAGGTCATGAAAAGTGAATGACATGGCCCACTAAAAGGTATCTCCAACATTCTTATGACAAAAGGCATCTTTCGATATGCAAAGGTACCCCAAGGAAAAATAAAGGTCATTTTATGTTTGTCCTCGGGTTTGATTTGAATCTGATTGTATCCCAAAAAATTGTTCATGAACGAAAAAACTTCGCAACTTGCACATCCATCGTCAATCTGATCGATAAAAGGGGTTGGGAAATTTTCTTTCAGGAAGGCCTTATTCAAATCACGAAAATCCATACAAATGTCAATCATGCATTGTTTCTTGTTGACCAAGACCAGGTTCTGTTAGCACTTGGTAAATTTCCTAGAGGTTGAAAAAGAAGAAATCTACAAAGGTAACCTTAACCAACCGCTTTTAAAGCTGGGATCTAGCCCTTTCAGCTTCAGAGAGGGATCTCTCTATATATTTTATCTTTGTTTAAATTAAGATATTAGGCTAGCTATAGGAATTGTGGGTTTTGTTGTAAGGGTTTTTTGAAGTTGGTTGAGACAAACTACACATCCATTGGGCTATGGGGTCTGTATTTAATAAATCTGAGATACAACCAGAAATGCTGAAGAAATCTTTCACAAGGCGAGATAACACGCTCACTGGAT